>JAJPUD010011148.1:34070-56246 GCA_023553655.1 Myrmecobius fasciatus | reverse complement strand
CTGTGAATATTTCCATGCATTTTGTTTTCCTTCTTAGGTTGTTTTTTCTCCTTCTCTTTCTAGATCTGATGTTTCTTGTGCAGTAAGATAACTGTATAGATATGTATACATGTATTGTATTTGTGATATAATTTATCCTATTTAGCATGTATTAGATTACCTGTCATCTAGGGGTGAGGGTGGGGGGAAGGAGGGGAAAAGCTTGGGAAAAAAAGTTTTTTGCAAAGGTCAATGTAGAAAAATCACTCATATGTTTTGTAAATAAAAAGCTTTATATTAAAAAAAAGAGTACATCTCCAGTCTGCAGCCTAACCATCCATCCCCACCCAGTTCTCCAAAAGGGCAAGAGGGGCTTCCAGCTGTAGAGAAAGAAACCAGCCCAGCCCGCTAGGATCCTCCCTTACTGACCCAACTAACTTTCTGAGAGCAACTTTGGTCGTAAAACTTTCCCCCTCCCCACACCATCCAAGCTTCCTTGGATATGGAGGCAGAAGCTATGATCTCACACCTTTCTTGGGCTCCAACCTGCTGCCTTCTCTGGGAAAGAGCTGCTCACAATCAAAGGCAAAAGCAGAGATAACAGGGGTTGGGCAGTATGCAACAACCACCAAGTGTTTCAAGTGCCAAGCATCATATTTGATCCAATGTGAAGCATTTTATTCTTGATGAAATGATTCAAATACCAAAATCAACAATTTTGAAGCAGACAAATGCTGAGGTATCAACATACACATCAAACCATACTGTATATCCTTCTATTTATTAGTTCTTTCTCTGGATGCAGATAGCATTTTTGTTAATCAGTACTTTGTAGTTAATTGAATATTTGGGGTATATGGTTTTATAACCCTTTGGGCATAGTTCCAAATTCCTCTGCAGAATGGTTCAATCAGTATACAGCTCTACCAATAGTGCATTAGTGTTTCAATTTTCCTAGATCTCCAACATTTGTTATTTCCCTTTTTTGTCATACTAGCCAATCTTATATATGTAAGGGAATACCTCAGAATTCCTTAAATTTGTATTTTACTAATCAATAGTGATTTAGAGCATTTCATATGACTATAGATAGCTTTGATTATTTCATCTGAAAACTGCCTATTTGTATTTGTTGACTAACATTTCGGGAATAGCTTTTATTTTTATGAATTTGACTCAGTTCTCTATACGTCTGAGAAATTTGTTGTAATTTTTTCACAGGTATGATGAAGATTTCCATCTATCCTATTTTTCTCTGTTTATTCTACTCTCTCTCCTTTCCCTTTTCCATCCTCAAAATTGTCCTTCTGACTACTTCCTCCCCCAATCTACCCTTCCTTCCATCAGCCATGCCCCAATCTTTTTATCTTATCCCCCTAGTTTCCTGGGTAAAACAGATTTTTATATCCAACTAAGTGTGTATGTTATTCCCTCTTTGATTCAATTCTGATGAGAGTAAAGTTCAAGGGGATTCCCCTTTTCCCCATCTATGCCTCCATTGTAAAAACTCTTTCAAGCCTCTTTTACATAACATTCCATAAATGCTCCTTTTCTCATTCTGTAGAATATAGAAAATGCAAACTGAGTCCTACACCCAGTGCCAGCAAAGGGAGTCCTATAATTTCCTTCTGACCAATTGTCTAACCCCCTTACCATCTGTGAACTGAGAGTTCTGGAACCAGTCCTTACTGCTGCTTATTCAGTCACTCCTAAGCCCGGCTTCCGGGTTTCTGGAACTTCCACCTACACTTTATTCCCATCCAATATGATAGACTTTTCCTGCCAACCTTTTCAGTTGTTTTTGGTTAGAAAACTGTTTTGCCCCTTTTTTTGTAGATTCTGTTGCTCAGAATTTCTTTTAAAATGCTATTTATTTAAAGTTGTTTAGAGAGAAATTTGGGAGAACTTAGGGAAGTTCCTATATTTTCTCTACCATCTTGGATCCATCTCTAGAGTGTAGTAGTTGGAGCCAAGGAGCGAAAGTATTCCAGGCATGGGGTTACTATTAGGAAAAAATATCTGGAATTGAGAGATGGAGTGTCTTCTCTGAGGAACAACTAGGAAGAAAGTGTCACTAGATCAAATAATATATAGTGGTAAATAACATATAAGAATACCAGAAAGTTACAAGAGGGAAAAGTTATGAAGAGTTTTGAAAGGCAATAAAATATTTTGTATCAGCAAATGTAATCAACAAAAAAAACACACAACAGGACAAATAAAAACTTCTCTCAGTCACAACTTTCTAACAAAGTTTATTACTCTCTCTACTTTTTTCTATGCAGACTCACATTTCATCTTTTTGTTACTTTGAGACATGGGGAGGAAGGGAGACAATTTTTTTTTAGATCCATTGTTCCTATTGTTTCAATAATGATAAAAATGAAACATAAAATTGAGATTTCAGCTAGAAATTAAAGCATAATCTGGTTATTAAAGCAGCCATACCTTTTATAATAATACAATTATAAATATTTTTTTTGGGTTTTTTTGTTTTTTGTTTTTTTTTATTTATTTAGTTTATTATCATTTTTGTTGTTGTTGTTGAGGCAATTGGGGTTAAAGGACTTGCCCAAAATCACACGGCTAGGAAGTATAAGATGTCTGAGGCCATATTTGAACTCATCTCCTCCTAACTTTAGGGCCTACACTCTATCCACTGAGCCATCTAGCTGCCCCTGAAGCCTACTTTTTTTTATTAAAGCTTTTTATTTGTATAACATATGTATGGGTAGTTCCCCAACATTGATCTTTACAAAGCTTTCCATTACAAATTTTACCCCCAGTCCCCTCCCCTCCCCTAGATGGCAGGAAGTCCACTACATGTTAATAATGTTGAAATGCTTGAGAAGTTATGCAAGAAAAATCCTATCTACAAGAAAAAAAAAAAGAATCAGAGAAAGGCAACACAATGCAAACAAATGTCAATAGAGAGCATGAAAATGTTACTTTGTGGTCCATATTTCATTTCCCTCTCTCTGGGTGTATATGGTTTTCTTCAGTGAACAATTGGAACTGGTTTGAGACAATTCTTTGTTGCAGAGAGCCATGTCCATCAGAATTGATCATCATGTAATACTGTTGTTGCTGTGTATGATGATCTCCTGGTTCTGCTCGTTAAATATTTATAATAACAGGGACTCATAAATATATACTGTTTTAATGTTTACAAAGTATTTCATATTGCTTTCTGTTATAATAAATAGAATTAGTGTTTCTAGATTTGTCCATGTCTGATATAAGGGATTTTTGAGTTTTTTGGCTTCTAGATAATAATAGCAATAATAATAGCTACCATTTATATATGTAAAGCAAAATGCTTTGTGCCTTGTTCAGTAATTCAGTTGTAACCCCATGCATCATAGCATGCTATGCTCTTTTATCCTCTATTATCTCCCAAAGTCTATCCAAGTTCATATGCATTGCTTTCATGGCACTATCTATTTATTTCATGCTCTGCCATTTTTAATCTTTCCCCAAATCAAGATCTTTTCCAGTGAGTTTGTCTTCTCATTACGTGGACAAATTATTTCTGTTTCAGCTTCAGTATTTGTCCTTCCAATGATTAATCTGAATTAATTTCTTTAAATTTTGACTATTTCAATATCTTTGTTGTCCAAGAGATTCTCAAAATCTTCTCTAGTATCACAAATCAAAGGTGTCAATTCTGCACACTTAGCTTTCCTCATATGCATCTATACATCTCACAGATGTACATTAATCCTGGGGGAAAAACAGTTTTAACTATATCAGCCTTTGTTAACAAAGTGATATCTCTGCTTTTTAGTATGCTGTTCAGATTTACCATAGCTTTCTTTCCAAGAAACATGTGTCTTTTAATTTCATGGCTGCAGTCACCATGTATAGTAATCTTTGAGTCCCAAAATATAAAATCTAACATTACTTCCATTTCTTCATCTATTTGCAAGGAATAATGAGACTAGTTACCATTATCTTAGTTTTTAATGTTAAGCTTCAAACCAGTTTTCATATTCTCTTCTTCTACTCCTATCAGGAGGCTTTTGAATTTTTTTTCACTTTGTGCTTTCAGAATTGAATTATCTGTATATCTGAGATTATTGATATTTTCCCCAGCAACTTTAATTCTGGCTTTTGATTTGTCCAGCTCGGGATTTCTCATGTTCTACTCTTTATATAAGTTAAATAAATAAATAACAATATACAGTTTTGATGTACTCCTTTCCCAATTTTAAACCAATCACTTCATTTTTAATTTTTGCTGCTACTTGGTCCATACACAGAAAGGATGATCTGTTACACCCATTTGAATATTTGACACATAACATTGTGATCCATTCAGTCAAAAGACTTTAGTATAGTAGTCAGTGAAGCAGGAGTAGATACTTTTTTTTTTCTGGAAATCTTTTACTTTCTCCATAATCCAGCAAATGTTAATAATTTGGTCTCTAGTCTCTCTGCTTCCTCAAAAAATAGCCCATATTTCCAGAAATTCTTAGTTATAATATTATTGAAGCCTAGTTTGTAGAATCTTTAGAATAACTTTGCTAGTGTATCAGATTTATACAATTGCTTTATGTCTATGATCCTCAACAATCCTGGGAAGGAGGTACTATCATTCTCTTCATTTTGCAAATGAGGGAACTGAGTCACAGAGAGGCTAAGCGACTGCCAGGGTCACACTATTAATATCTGAGACTGTGTTGAACTCAGGTTTACTATGCCACTATACTACAGAGCTACAATTGATAAAAGCATTTTGACTGATTGAATATCACTCTAATTCTGCTTTTAACACACTATCAACAAGTGGTGGACAGAGCTTAAGATCATAGATTTAAAACTAGAAGAGTTATTTGAAGTCATCTAATTCTTCTACTTAATATTGCACATGAGAAAAGTGAAGTTCAAATAAATAAAATGATTTGTCTAAGGAAGATCCAAGATTAGAACCTGGGTTCTTTGAGAATAAACCCATGAGTCTTTCCATAGAACCACACTTTTCAACCCCAAGTCTTTTGACTACAAGTCCAGTGGTCTTTCCTTCAGACTATATTCTCTACCTCACTTGACACTGTGTTTTCTCAAACTGGGAAGGAAATGGAAATTTAGCTTTAGGACAGTATTTGGGCCCTTAGCCATAGAACAACATACAGATTATCACTGTGTTCTCCTTTGTGTGGCCTCTGACGTACACAGTCGTGTCAGTCTGACCTCACCAGCCTTCAGGATAATAGAAGATTGTTTTTACTCTTGTTGTTGTTGCATCTGCTCCCCCTGGCTACAGATGCTTACCATATTGGCAATGTAGAGCTGAGTGGTAGACTTCTGTACTGGGTGGAACACAGACAACTAATTAGGAGACAGAGACAAAGAGTTCTGAGCTGCCTAGAGTTCATTTATGCAGGCCCAGATGCAATACAGAAGGCTGTCCTGCCAACATCACACATCAGCAGCCACCACTAGACATCAGTCTCATCCAATAATCTCTTGGGACAATAGTTTTGTTTTTTGTTTTTTTTTTTATGCAGAATTGTTTTTTCCTCATGGGATAAAGGGAGAACCTGTCTTTCTTTGGTTCATTTTCTTAGGTCAAGATATCTTACAATCATTGCCCCATAAAAGCTCAAGTAGCAATTTTGGGTCCTTCTAGTACTTGTATTAAATGTGTTTCTCTTTGATTCAATTTTATTAAGCAATTCCATTCAATGAGAATTTATTTGAGGCCTAGAACTCTGTCAAGGACTAGTGATTTAAAAAAAGCAAAAAGGACAGGGCATTTTCCTTTCTTTCTCACAAAGGATAAAAGGAAGAATGTCTTCTGGAGATATTTTTATTATTAAAATATTCCCAGAATCCAGAATTTATCAATAATAGATATACAATTGAATTTTACTCAGTTAAAATTAAAATGATAGTTATGTAGTGATTAATAAAGTAAATATTTATAATATGAACATATGTAAAGATTTATATTAGCTATTATATATTTATTCCCTTCCCTTATATTATATAATATATATGGATACATGTGGATATATACATATACATGTATGTATGTGAATAATAACTTCCTTACCTAATTATATGGAGCTCATTATCTTGTACATATCTATTATAATATATTTTTTCCTTTGCTGCTGAAGTCCTATCATTGGAATTCACTTCATAGTGTACTCTAATTAGTTATTAATGTGGCACAGTATAAACAAGCAATACACCTGGTATCAGAGTACCTGGTTTCAAATCCCAGTTGTGCTTATGATTGACTTTTAGTAAGACTTTTACTTTCTGTGGTGAAGGAAGGAAAGGAATAAGAAATTCTTTTTTTATTATTATTATTAAAACTTTTTATTTGCAAAACATATGCATGGGTAATTCTTCAACATTAACCCTTACAAAGCTTTCTGTTACAAATTTTCTCCCATACTCCCCATCCCTCCCCTAGATGACAGGATATCCACTGCATGATAATTATGTTAAAATACTTGACAAATCGAATATGTGTATACATATTTCCACATTTATCATTTTTGTGCAAGAGAAATTGTATCTACAAGAAAAAAAATCAGAGAAAGGAAACACAATGCAAGCAAACATCAATCAAGGAGTATGAGAATGTTATGTTGTGGTCCACATTTCACATCCCTCTTTCTGGGTGTATATGGCTTTCTTCAGTGAACAATTGGAAGTGGTCTGAAACATTTCATTGTTAAAGAGAGCCATGTTCATCAGAATTGATCATCATATAGTCTTGTTGTTGCTGTGTATAATGATCTCCTGGTTCTGATCATTTCACTCAGCATCAGTCCATGCAAGTCTCTCCAGGCCTCTCTGAAATCTTCCTGCTGGTCGTTTCTCACAGAACAATAAGGAATAAGAACTTCTATAGTATCTACTGTAGGCCAAGCTAAAGCACTTTTATAAATATTATTTCATTTCAGGGCAGCTAGGTGGCACAGTGGATAGAGCACCGGCCCTGAAGTCAGGAGGACCTAAGTTCAAATCTGACCTCAGACACTTAACACTTCCTAGCTGTGGGACCCTGGGTAAGTTACTTAACCCCAATTTCCTCAGCAAATATATATATATATATATACATATATATATATATATATATATTTGCTGTATATATACATATATATATACCTGTATATTTATTATTTGATCCTCATAATAATTCTGGGCAGTAAGTCCTGTTATTATCCCATTTTATACTCAAGAAAATTGAGGCAAACAAAGGTTAAGTGATTTGCCTAGGGACACCTGGCTTATAAGTGTTTGAGATCAGATTTGAACTCAGGTTTTTGAGACTCCAGATCTGGCTCTCCATTCACTGTGCTGTTTCTCTGAGTCTGTTTCATTCTTTTCAAATAAGAGGGTGATACTAGAGAATCTCTAAGGTACCCCTCCATCTACAATCCTTCCTGATCAAATACATGGCAATCACAGTAGTTTGCATTTTTGTGGCACTTTAAGCCTCATTTAACCTCTGCTTCATAGAATCCTTAGCCTTCCCCTAAGTCAAGTCATATTCCATCTCTTTCTAGAGTCCTGTTCTGATTGCCTCAGTTTCTAGTCCCTTCACCTCACCGAGAACTACTTTGAACATAGTTTGAATTTAATTGCCTATGTTCATATTAGTAACCCAAACATCAGACTAAAGAACTAAATCCAAGGTCCTGTGGCTTGTGAATGACAAAGCTGGTAGTTGAAACCAAGAACCCTGACTCCAAGTGCTCTGCTCTTTCTATCTCACCAAGTAGGCTCTCAAGCCAATTTAATCAGCTAGGATTGCGAGTCTGCAGCTGTCCAAGGGTCACTGCCCCTGACCAAGATAAAAAGGAGTAATTTCTAGGGCTAGACATCAATTCCTCTAGAGGGGGGCCCTTCTCTCTGCTCTCTCCTCCCTCCTCCTCCTCTCATCCATGTCCTCTCTTCACTGACAGATGCTCTCCCTCCTTTCAGAAAGGAAGATGTAGCACCACTGGGGAGTTTTAATATAAGCAAAGATCTGCTCCCCTCTGAAACTGCAGAAAGCTCTAGTGCAGCAATCTTTCCCTGCATCTCAATCGATGCTGGGGAGGAGAATGTCCGTGACCAGTCTCCTACTCCAGGGTGAAAGGAGTTAAGGAGAAAAGGAATGTCTAAACCCAGACTCACACATCTACTTCTCCTTCCTCCCTTTAGTTCTCTCCCTGCACCCCCCACCAATCATGTATTCATCATTACCTCTTAACTCCCAGGAATCCCCTGCAGGTCATCTCAGGCCCAGGATGGAATCCTGCCTGGCTCCAGGCTGCTCTGGCCAAGTCTGGCTAGACTTAGAAACCTCTAAATGGCTTTTACTGTCTGCCCGCTGAAGGATTCCCGGAATGAATGTACGATTGGCTTCTTCATCCTAGGAAAGTTCACCTTAGGAAAAGCAGGATCCTTCTAAAGGCGATTCCTAATGAAGGAAGAGAATCAACTGGGCTGGAGTACCTTAGGAAGGAAGGGCCAGTGAGCCACAGTGCAATATGCTACAGTCCACCTGACACTGAGAGTGTCTGTCGTGCTCAGGAGAATCAAAGCTTCATGGGACCCAAAGGGCAACTTAGTGGATGCAAGCTAGGGCAAGAATCAAGAATGACAGTGTGACATCCTGGACAAAGCACCTGGTCTAGACAGAAGGTCTTGTTGTTCAGTCATTTTAAGTCGTGTCCAACTCTTCATGACCCCAGTTTGGATTTTCTTGGTAAAAATTCTGGAGAGGTTTGCCATTTCCCTCTCCAGCTCATTTTACAGATGAGGAAACTGGGGAAAGCAGAGTTAAATGACTTACTCAGGGTCACATAGCTAGCAAATGTTTGAGGGCAGGCTTGAACTCAGGAAGATGAAACTTCTGGACTCTGGAATCATGAATCTATCTGCTGTGCCACCTAGGTACTCTGGGCTCAAATATTGCCTCTAATGCTTAGGTAAGCAGCAACATCTTAGGGTCTTAGTTTCCTTATCTATGGGGGAAATGAAGGGGTTGAAGTAGATGCTTCTAAAATCCATTTAAACTTTAAATCTATGTTCTTATTACCCTTAGAGAGAGAGAAGTGTCATTGTTTTTTAAATCATCTATCCAGGACATGAATGAATCCTATAATGAGAATGAAAAATAATAAATAAGCTAAATTTCTGTGCCATACAGTAAAGAGTAAAAGCAGTAGTAAAATAGTGACTTTTTCCTGTGGATTTTCCTAGGCATCCCAAGCTTCCCAAACACTGAACTTCAAATGCTTATCTCTCATAAGGGAAAGGATAATGTTTTAGGCTAAGTAGAACTTACCTTCAAACTCGACCAACTTTGATGAAAAATAGGTAACTTGATTTATTGTAACTCTGCCAGAGATATATTAATAGGATTATAGATCTAGAAATGATCATGGAGTTAGTAAGTAGAGAGCTGGGATTTGAATCTAGATCCTCAGACTCTAAGTTCTTTCTATAATGCCATGTTACCCCTCATTACTTTTTCACTTGTATCCCCAGAACTTATCACAATGCTTTGAACACAACAGGCAATTATTACATGCTGTTTAACTCATTCATTCATTCATACATGGCTGCCATCTTATGCCAGCTGCCAAGTTGGGACTGCTGTGTGAACAAAAAGCTTTTGTAAACACTTTTTTAAAAGTCTTTAGATATATAGTATTATTTGAAAAATTCCAATATTTCACATTTAAAAGAACACTGATTTCATCACTGTGGACGTTGCCTTCACTCTTATAGAGGGTAACTCCTCCATCAATTCCTATAGATAAAAAAAAAATCATTCCTAGGTAATGCATCTCTAGTCTAGTCCCCTGATGATAGGGATGACATATTTTTTTGTCAAGAACATACTTGAAATCTTTTTAGCAGAGTGGGAGCTGATAGAGTTTGATTTCTCCTATTTTAGTTTATTAAAGTCCAGGAGCACTTGAAAAGTCAGGTGCATTCAGGTGCACCAAAGACAACAGAGTAGAATTTGATCTACTCTATTATATTTTAAACTTAAAAAAAAATCCCAATGGATTTTGTTTGGAGCCCCCAGCTGCTTCCTGAAAAATAACATGATACAAATACAGTGTGGAAATAATCAATATGAAATCAAAAGATACAGTTTCAAATCTCAGTTTTTCTATTTTCTATCTGTGAGAGCTTGGGCAATTTACATAATTTCCTTGTGCTTCATTTTCTTAATTTATAAAATGGGATATTTGGATGAGAAAAGTTCTAAATACAGCTTTGGATTTATGATTCTATAATCCTGTGAAACCTCCATCACCCTGGACCTACCCACATGGAATTTTCTATTAAAATAAGTAAAAATAACCATAATATCAGTTGTTATTAACAGTATATGTAACTGACATTTTTGTAGTTTTCCATTTGTTAAGAGAAATCATATGTTTTTAATATAGAACACTTCATTTTATTTCACTTCACTTTATGGAGCTTTGGAAATCCTGCTTTTCTTTTCTTGTTATTTCTTCCTCTCCTCCTCCTCCTCTTTCCCCTCTTTCTCTTTCTTCTCCTCCTCTTTCTTGTTCTCCTCCTCCTCCTCCTCCTCTTTCTTCTCCTCCTCCTTCTTGTCCTTGTTTTCCTCCTCCTCCTCCTCTGCTTTCTACTCCTCCTCCTCCTCCTCCTCCTGCTCCTCCTCCTTCTTCTTCTAGTTTTGTGATAAACCTGCTTCAAGCAATTTCATCGTTATTTTTTTCCAACAGCATATGCTCACATTGTATGTTGTGTCATATTTTGGTAATGCTCAAAATGGTTTGAACTTTTGAATTATTATCTGTTATGGTGGTCACTGATCAGCAATGTTTGATGTTATTATTATAATTGTTTTGGACATCACTATTCCCATATAAGATGATGAACTTAATTGATAAATGCTGTGTTTGTTTTGACAGCTCCACCAATTAGCCATTCCCCTATTTCGTTCCCTCTCCTTGGGTCTTTTTATTCCCTAAAACATAACAACATTGAAAAAAATCACATAAACTTGATAAAGGCATTAGAAGGTTTTAGAAGATTGATCTAATTTTTAAAGAAGTTATACTGTGAATAAGATGAGTATCAAACAGTATTTCGTGCTACAGAAAAATCTTCTGTGAATAGAAGGATCAATAAACAAGGCAAATCAGTATTTTCTTAAGAAATTGCCACAGCCACCCCAATTTTGAGCAACCACCAACCTGATCAGTTAGCAGTCATCAACAGCAAGGCAAGATGCTCCATCAGAAAAAAGGTTATGACTCACTGAAGTTTCAGAGGTGACTAATACATATATATTTAGCAATAAAGTATTTTTTTAAAAATTAGAATCTGTATTTTTAGGGATGCTACTATTGCACTTTTAATAGATTACAATATAGTATGCATATAACTTTTGTATGTACTTGGGAACCAAAAAATTCATGTGACTCACTTTATTGTGATGTTCTACAATTGAACCTACAATATGTCCAGGGTATTAATGCTTTAGAGCTAAAAATTATCCATTATGTTAAACCTGAATTTTTTGCCTTCATTTACATTATATCCATAGTATTGAACTATTTATACTGATTTATTTTCTTTGTTCATATAAGCCTTCCAATGTTTCTCTGAATTCTTTTTTTAAGCATCTCCTTACAATGTAATATTCTTCCATGATATTTATACAATGTAGTTTCTTCAATTATTAGCCTGTTCTTGAGCACATGATTCAATGACAGCTTTTTCTTTTCTACAAATTATGCTACTTTGTGTATTATGGCCCATATGGGATATGTCTTTGAAAAACTGACATAACTTGTGATACAAACTCATTGGTGGAACTGTATGAATAAATCAGTATGAATAAATCAATAGCTTTTCAACCATTACAGTCTGAAATTATTTTGCAAACTGGTTGAACACTTATGTAGTTTTTCTGTAAGATTCTCTTTGCAATTACGGATTTACTCATTCATGTCTTCTTTGGGGGATCTCTAGTTGCATGATAATTTTTATATTTGTCAGTTTTTAAATTTATTCTTCTCTTAAATTTCATTTCCTGAATTGGAGCTTTGTACCAGGGCCAGGTTTCACCTCTGCTTTGTTTTTGTGATGCAGTGGCTGGCTGTTTTGGGTCTTGCCCAGAACAAGTGGTCCTTAATTGATCTCTACTTCCCGAGGTAGCCCTTAGTGTGCTAGATCTTTAGGTCACTCTCTGCAATCACAGAACAGATAGGTACCTTACAGATGCTGGGATATCCAAGTTATTGGATATAGTAATGCTGTTATTATTCTTCCCTCAGGGCTTCCAAAATTTCTGCTTGGGGGCTTTCTGAGCACCTTAAAACTTTTCCAGATGAGCCCTGGTGCTTTTTTCCCTCAGGACACAAGTTATTATTGTCTCTGGACTGAGAAGCTACCCCACATTGGAATTTCAAAGACCTTTTTTTCCTTCTTCTCTCAGGCTTCTGGCTAACCTACTATTCAGTATGAGATGGAAGAAATTGTTTCATGTGGTTTCTCATTGTATTTCTTGATTATTATTTGATCTGGTTTGAACTTCAGCATTTTGATGGAGAAGTTATGAGGACCTAAGCAAGCTTTCACCTATTCAAGCAATCATATTGGCCAGAATCTAATACATAGTTCTACCAGTAGTGAATTAGTATGTCTGTCTTCCCATTACCCCTCCATCATTGATTTTTCCCAACTTTTACTATCTTTGACTATTTGATAAGAAGAAAGCTCAGGTTTTCATTTCTCTGAATACGCCAACTTTTGACATATTGTCATAGCATTGCTGACAGTTTGTATTTCTTCTTTTAACAATTATTTGTTTATATTCTTTGAGTAGTTTTTTTGGCAGATTAGTTTTTAATCTTATACATTTGTGTCAATTTTCTACAAATTTTTTATTCAACAGATATTTGATACAATGATTTGTTTTTTATAATCTGATGTATTCTGTCAATATTCACTTAAAATGATTTTAACCCCCAAGAGCATAAGTTATTTTAAAATATAGTAAATTTATAGGGATATTAACTGAGAATCACTATTAACCAGCACTTGCATGCATCTTCATTACAAGGGGAATTCATGTTCAGAATAAATGTATTGAGGCTAAGTAAGATTCTCAAGTGTCCTCTGAACATCTAAGGGAGATTAAATGTTCAGTATATTTGAATTTCAAATGTATTGTATTGCATTTTTTTCTTTAAAAATTGGTAATCCATATATATACTATTATTTTATAAAGCAAAATCACATAGCATGGCAGATACTGGTGCAAGACCCTCTCAGAGAAGATGCTATGTTCTATAAGCAAAGAATTGAATTAGCTCAAAAAACACTAGAAATGCACAAATTTAAAGAATCCACCCCAAATGTTCACAGTAACATTTGTGCCCAAACTGGGGAAGAACATTCTGAGCTCATATTCCAAGCTCTAATCAGCCACAGTTGGACACACTGTAACTTGCTTCTACCATAGTAGGTTATTTTGATTCTCTTCAAGAATGAAGGGCAACCAACCAATTAACCAAAATGTTTACTTAAATGGAATTATGATTATTCTGGAAAACAGATTGTTTGCTTTACATACATTTAAATACCCTATACTGGTGGGACGTAGAACCCCTTTTAAGTGAATCCTTTTATCCTCTAAAATTCATCTTCTATTCTAAATAACTAGACCTTAGAATGAGTACTACTTTTCATGTATGATGGAACTTTTATTCATTCAACAAGCTTTGAATGAGTACCTACTTCTGTTTGGTGCTAGAGATACACTACTGAAAATCAACAGTCCTTATTTTTGTGGAATTTATATTCTATATTACTATCCCACTTTTTTGTAAATGGAAATTTTGTTTCTCTTTATGGCTTTAAAAAATACCAATCAAGCATAAGTATGATTACACTCCTAGAGTCATTTACTAATGTCAGGAACAGTGGAATAGCTCTGGGAAATTATCTCCCAGATTTCTTGTGGTGTGACTATGGTCAGAAGTCTTAACTATGGCTTACGACTGACTGTCCATGCTCCAGGGCACCCTGGGTGTCCATGTTTGAGCCACAACTGCTTTGTTGACTGAGAAAAACACGTTTTTTTTCCTCCTGTCAGCTCTGCAGGACCAATGTACTGTAGCTGGGGAAGACGGAGTTGCCTTCTGTTCTGCCTCATGGATCAACACAACTGCCAAGTCTGCTTCTGATTCCAGAGGCTTTTTAGTTAGGCATGATGTATGGAGCAGAAACAATGAAACCATAGTTCTTAAGAACTGACTTTTAGTTGAGGCAAAGTGTGTGTGTGTATGTGTGTGTGTGTTTGAGAGAGAGAGACAGAGGGAGAGACAGAGAATCAGAGAGACAGAGACAGAGAGACAGATTCAGAAAGACAAACAAAAACAGACTTAAACAGAAACAGAGAAGACAGAGGAGGAGAAGTGAAGGAGAGATGGATAAAGAAAAGAAGGAGAAGAAAAGCAGAAAGAGGAAGAATGAAAAAGGGAAAGGGAGAGGTGAGGGAGGAAGGAGGAAAAGAAAGAAAAGACTGAGATGAAGGGAAGAATGAAGTAATGAAGGAAGAAGACAAACTTTACCTTCTCCTTCTCTCTCCTATTCTCCTCCTTTTTGGGTTAGTTTCAACTTTCTCAGAATCAAACTGTACACTTACTGGCTTGGGATAAAATCATTATAAATGGCCACAAACTTTAATAGTGATTTTGAATATCATAGAAATGAAAATAATCATTAAAAATAAACCACAGCAGACTGTAATATGAATTACATCGTGTGGATGTATAACATTAATAGTTTTAAAAAGATAAGGAAGCAGAAAATGAAATGGATAACCTGAAAAGGGAACTTTCTTAGTATGGCTAGATTATTCAGAAGGCTGAGAAATTGTGAGCTCAACTACAACAATGATCTGTTGGTTTAGTCAAATCTTCTTTTCTTTATAACTTACTGCTCTCCAGTCTAGTCTGTGGCCCTCTCCAGGCCAGAGGTTCTATGTAGTTGCAAGGTCCAAACTTCTCTTGCTTTTTCTGCAGTCTCAGAATTAATACCCAGCCATCCTTGTCCTTTGTTTACTCTTTAGGAGTGTGAGGGAACAATAAGTCTCACAATCCATCTTAATTCCATACAAGTCTTTTCAGTAGAATAAATCTCTTAAAATTTTGAAAATTTGGGGTAGCATCTATACATCATTATCTTTGACCCTATGAGTTTCCATTGCAATGCCTTCAGGAATAAATTGAGTGAAATACTTTAATATCACCCATTTATATGCATCTTCTCAAATTCCAAGGGAAAATAAAAACTTTATTAAGTGTGCACAGTGTGCTATATCCTGGAGACATAAAGGCAGTACATATAATACAAGCCTTATTCAGTGCTTATTTGGATAACCTCTTACATGACTTTGAATTTGTTTTTATTTTAAGATGTTTTATTTTATTTTTCAATGAATAAGAATGTATTTTTTCCTTCCTCTCACCACCACTATGGAGTAGGAGTAAGGGATAAGAAAGAAAGGAAAACAAAACCCTTGTAAGAAATAAATATAGTCAAACAGATTCCTGTTGGTCATGACTAAAAAGACATCTCAATGTGCATCTTGACTCAACTTCCTCTGTCAGAAGATGAATAGCTTGCTTTATCATTAGTCTTGATAAAAAAAAGGATTCATATTTTCACCAATATGTATAATAGAACATTGAAAGAAAGAGAAGGAGTAGTAGATTCCCTTTCCTCACTTTCATCAAAATGGAACCAATTTGTGGTATAAGAATAGTGGTAGCTTCAAGGATCATAAGCCCTATAGTCATATAGATGTGTTTAGTAACTAAGGAGTCTATAAAGACACAAACCTTCAGGATCCAGTGTAGAACTACACCTCAGGAGAACTTTATGAGATATTTAGGAAGAGATAAAAGGACTCTGAATAACCAGAAGTTGTGAGTTACTCTAATATGTTCTCTAAATATGTATCTCACTGCCTTTGAGCTGTAATCTTGAACAGCTTTTCCTTAAGATGATAATGTATGGTAGAAGAAATCATGATCCTAACTTGTATTGGGAGTAGGGGGGATTTTTCTGAAAGAAATGTCTTTGCTTTGTCAGCTTGTAATTAAACTTTTTAAAAGTTAATTGCCTTTTTAATAAGTAATGAAAAGTACACTAGTGGAGTGCTCTGAGCAACCATTGTAGCAACTTCAGAGCCAGTTGATTATCTCTAGTGTCAGAGGACAATACTAGAGAGTCTTTGGGTATCTAACTCTTTAATGCAAATGAAAGTTAAAATAGTACTCCTGGAATGAATGCTACAATAGAATTGTGTATCTGGAAGTGATTTTAGGGTATGCATATCCTATACCTCATTTTATAGGGAATAAACCGAGGTTCTAGGTGCTACAGTGTGGACTTGGGAAGCCTAGAAATCAAATCTGGCTTTAGACATTTACTGGCTATGTAACCTTGGGAAAATTATTATGCTTCATTTACCTCAACTGCAAATTGGAGATAACGGCATATTTGTAAAGCTTTTTGCACGTAGCAGACATTATGTAAATGCTTATTTCTTTCCTCTTTCCCTTCTCTTCCCCTTCTCAGGACTAGGGAAGTCAGGAAGTACTAGAGCTGAGATTTAAATTGAGATGATTAGAGTCCAAATTCAGTTCTCTTCACACTATAATATACAATCTCAATTTCTATAACAATAAGAGAAGTCAGATTATTTATAGCTTAATCCCTGGCCTTGATGTCCCTGAAAAGATTTTATAAATCATCACCAGGAAGGCAGATTTGTTGTAATGTTTGCTATTTATTCTATAATGGAGAACAAATGCCAGCTCTTGCTTCTGAAAATAGAGTCCTGTTGGACCTTTTCTTCATATTTGGAGAATCATGAAGGAATGATAAATAACTTGAGACATTCCTTGTAAAAGTCTATCCAGTAGTGAATAAGAACACATTTCAGGTAGCTGAGATACTGCTTTGCATCCTGCTTAATGTACCTGTGTTCTCTCTGTGATCTAATTAGCTAGGACTGGAGAAGAAGCACAGAGAACAAAGTAAAGAAGAGTTGAAAATAGAGGATGGAAGCTGAAAGAAAAGGGGAGGAAAGAAAAGGAAGAAAAAGAGGGGGGAAGAAAGAGAAAAAAGAAGGGGAAGGAAGAGGAGAAGAGAGAAGAGGAGAAAAAAGGAGTAAGAGAAAGGGGGGGAGGGAGGGAGAGGGAAAGGGAGAGAGAGAGAGAGAGAATCGTTGATCTATATCTGGGAGGCAGTTTTCATACTGGGGGTTCCCTACAACAACGATATCACAAATTTGGAGTAAAAAAAGCCTCATATTCATATTCTTATGAATTAATATATTTCTCTCCTTTTCTTTTTCCTCTCCTCTTCTTTCAGCCAACATCTTAATTCATATCTTCATTACCTCTTCCTTGAACTACTATGATAATATTGCTTATTTGTTTTTCTATTTCTCCTTTATTCTAGGATTTCTGCTCACAAACTTCCTTGTACACAGGAATATTCTACACAATATTCCTAAAATATTGATCAGGCCTGATTATCAACCTGCTCTTATTTTGAAAATTGCTACATATATGTTTATATACATATATATGTATGCATATATATACACATGCACACATGTTTAATACATATACAACTTATCTATTGGCAAATGGCTCTTTTTCTGTTTTTCTTTCATATCCCTATATATTTTGGATATCAGACTTTATCAGTAAGATTTGATGCAATATTTTCTCACTGTCACATCTCCTCAAATTCTTTTTTCATTGATTTTAAGAAAAACCTTAAATATATTATACTAAAAATCCATATAATCTTTTAGGATTTCATTGATATCTTTTTTTGGCTTAGAATTTTTCACTAATTATAGCTCCAAAAAGCACCTGATATAGTTTTCTCCTAACTTTTTAATAGTGGTTTTTAAAATATTCAGATTGCATATCTGTTTTTGCCTTTATTGTAGCATATGGTGAAAGTTTATACAAAACCTTTATGAAAACAAGCTAGACATATAGATGATGCCTTTGATAAAATTATGAGACATCATCAGGCTTTCTAACATGATATTCTTGCATAGATATTATCTTTATAGCTGCACACAATTCCATGAAAATTTGGTGAATACAATATCCCATAGTTCTTGTTGTTTGACTATATCTATCTCTATCTATCTATCTATCTATATGCATAACCTCTTAAAGTTTTCCTTGCTGGAGAAGGAAATGGCAAATACTCCAGTATCTTTATGATTGTTTGTCTAGTTGTGTCTGATCCTTCATGATCCCATTTGGAGTTTTCTTGGTAGAGATACTTGGTAGAGATTTCCTTCACCAGCTCATTTTACAGATGAGAAAACTGAGGCAAATAGGGCTTCAGCCCAGAGTCACATAGTAAATGTGTAAGGCTGGATTTGAATCCTTGAAGATAAGTATTACTGACTCCAAGCCTGAAACAACTGAACAACAATAAAAGATTCTCTTATGTCAGCATTATCATTTGTATATGGCAAAATAAAACAAGATTCCTTGAAAGATAAAACCACCAAAATAATTGTAAATGCAATGTATAACTATTAATATATTAATCACACTAATTTCATACTAATCATATCCTATTAATATTAAATAAGGCATGTTCCACAGAACATGGAGATGCATGCTAACTGAAAGTGATGGCTGTTGTCAGTGAATGATGTCTAGTATTACATTCAAACAAAAAAATGATTCCTTACAACTGGTGAGGTCCTTCAGAAGTTCCTATTTGGAGATGCAATTGTGTTGCTACATCTTTTTTTTTGTAATTCTATCTTAATTTTATTTATTTATTTAATATGGTCCCCAGTTATATTGAAGCAAATTTATATATCTATATATATTTTTAAACTTTTGAGTTCCAGATTCTCTCCCTTATCCTCACCCCCAACCTGCATTAAGAAACTACATGTAAAGTTATGCAAAACTTTTCTATAAAATTCATGTTGTAAAAGAAAACATGAGTCTCCCACCCTAATTTTAAAAAAATTCTCAAGAAAAATAAAGTTTAAAAAAGAGAAATTATGATTCAATTTGTTTTTGGACACAATCATTTTCTTCTCTGGATATGGATAGAATTTTTCATCATAAATCCTTCAGAATAGTCTCAGATCATTATACTACTGAGAATAACAAAATCATTTACAGCTGGTCATCCACAAACATTACTATTAATTTGTAGACAATACATTTCACTTTTTTGAGTTTATGGAGAACTTTCTAGATAATTTTTCCAAGAGATCCTGCTCATTACTTTCCAAGAAAAACAATATTCCAAGACAATAATACACCACGTTTATTCAGTCATTCCCCAATTGATGGGTATCCCCTTGATTTCCAATTTTTTGCCCTGAGAAAAGAGCTGCTACCAATAATTTTGTACATATAGGTCTTTTTCTTTCCCTCCTTTTAAAATTACTTTTAGTATTCATGCCTAATAGTGGTATTGTTAGATCAAAAGATATGCATGAATTTATAGCCCTTTGGACATAGATCATATCTTTTGAACATTTATCATTGGGACATGGATCTTGCCCCAATAAATTTGACTCAGTTCCCTCTATGTTTGATAAATAAGGCCTTATCAGAAAAATTTCCTTCAAAATTACTTTTACAATTACTGTTGCTAATTGTATTCCCCCCATTTATTGTATTTTCACTCTCCTTTCACTCTGCCCATTCTCAAAAGTGTTTTGTTACTGATCACTCTCTTCCCTAATATGTGCTCTCTTTTATCTCCCTCGCCTCTTCTTGCATTCCATTCCCCTCCTATTTTCCTGCAGTGTAAGACAGATTTCTATAACTACATTGAGTATGTATGTTATTTCGTCTTTGAGCCAGGTCTGATGAGAGTAAGTTTCACGGGACAGAGCCAAGATAGCAGAGTGAAAACGTGACTCTCAGCGTCCTCCTCCGATCTTCTCTCAAACCAACAATAAAATAAGCCTCTGAACTGATCTTCAAGTCAATGAATTCAGAAATATTTGGACGCTGCTCTCTGAAGAACTTCATATCAGGTTTGTCTAAATCGGACAGAGGGATAAACAAGCTGACTCGGGTATAGGCCGGAAGTGAGGGTGGACCTCAGCTCAGCTCAGCTCCTCTTGGCAGAAATGCCAAACTCCAAATTCCAAACACCTGGAGTTTATCTGGGGCACCCCGGACACTGTGCCCTGATTGGGGGCAGGTGCTCTGGCAGACTTGCCTTGTTTAAGAAGTAATTCTGTCTTTGGAGGAAATTAAATGGAGACAGAAAGGAGTTTACTTTTTTCTCAGCAGTCCATGGAACTTATACAAAAATTGACCATGTGTTAGGACACAAAAACCTCAAAATCAAATGCAGGAAGGCAGAAATAATAAATGCATTTTTTTCAGATCATGACAGAATAAAAATCACATGCAATATAAGGCCAGCAGAAAATAGACCAAAAACCAATTGGAAACTAAATAATTTTATCCTAAAGAATGAATGGGTGAAACAGCAAATTTCAGACACAATTACTAATTTCATCCAAGAGAATGACAATAATGAGAGAACATACCAAAATTTGTGGGATACAGCCAAAGTGGTATTAAGGGGAAATTTTATATCTCTAGATGCTTATTTGCATAAAATAGAGAAAGAGAAAATCAATGAATTGGGCTTGCAACTAAAAAAGCTAGAGAAAGAACAAATTAAAAACCCCCAATCAAATACCAAACTTGAAATCCTAAAAATAAAAGGAGAGAGTAGTAAAATTGAAAGTAAAA
Organism: Myrmecobius fasciatus; assembly: GCA_023553655.1. Lineage (NCBI taxonomy): Eukaryota > Metazoa > Chordata > Mammalia > Dasyuromorphia > Myrmecobiidae > Myrmecobius > Myrmecobius fasciatus. The sequence goes on along the minus strand of JAJPUD010011148.1, from coordinate 35,463 downwards.
AAACTATTAAATTAATAAATAAAACTAAAAGTTGGTTTTATGAAAAAACCAACAAAATAGATAAACCTCTAGTTAATTTAATTAGAAAAAGGAAAGAGGAAAATCAAATTGTTAGTCTCAAAAATGAAAAGGGAGAACTTTCCACCAATGAAGAGGAAATTAGAGCAATAATCAGGAGTTACTTTGCCCAACTGTATGCCAATAAATTTGATAACCTAAGTGAAATGGAGGAATATCTACAAAAATATAGATTGCCCAGATTAACAGAAGAGGAAATAAATTACTTAAATAGTCCCATTTCAGAAAAAGAAATAGAACAAGTCATTAATCAACTCCCTAAGAAAAAATCCCCAGGACCAGATGGATTTACATGTGAATTCTACCAAACATTTAAAGAACAGTTAACTCCAATATTATATAAACTATTCGAAAAAATAGGGAATGAAGGACTCCTACCAAACTCTTTTTATGATACAGACATGGTACTGATACCTAAACCAGGTAAAACAAAAACAGAGAAAGAAAATTATAGACCAATCTCCTTAATGAATATTGATGCAAAAATCTTAAATAAAATATTAGCAAAGAGATTACAGAAAATCATTCCCAGAATAATACACCATGACCAAGTAGGATTTATACCAGGAATGCAGGGATGGTTCAATATTAGGAAAACTATTAACATAATTGACTATATTAATAACCAAACTAACAAAAACCATATGATAATCTCAATAGATGCAGAAAAAGCATTTGATAAAATCCAACATCCATTCCTATTAAAAACATTAGAGAGTATAGGAATTAATGGACTTTTCCTTAAAATAGTTGGTAGCATCTATTTAAAACCATCAGCTCGCATCATATGTAATGGTGATAAACTGGAACCATTCCCAATAAGATCAGGGGTGAAACAAGGTTGTCCACTATCACCATTACTGTTCAATATTGTATTAGAAATGCTAGCCTTGGCAATAAGACAAGAAAAAGAGATTAAAGGAATTAGAGTAGGTCATGAGGAAACGAAATTATCACTCTTTGCAGATGATATGATGGTCTACTTAGAGAACCCTAGAGAATCAACTAAAAAACTATTAGAATTAATCCACAACTTTAGCAAAGTTACAGGATACAAAATAAATCCACATAAATCATCAGCGTTTTTATACATCACCAACAAAATGCAACAGCAAGAGATAGAAAGAGAAATTCCATTCAAAATAACTATCAATAGTATAAAATATTTGGGAATATATCTGCCAAGGGAAAGTCAGGATCTATATGAGCAAAACTACAAAACACTCTCCACACAAATAAAGTCAGATCTAAACAATTGGAAAAACATCAAGTGCTCTTGGATAGGTCGAGCGAATATAATAAAGATGGCAATACT
>JAJPUD010011148.1:0-19070 GCA_023553655.1 Myrmecobius fasciatus | reverse complement strand
TGGCTCTCTGCAACAAATAATTGTCTCAAACCAGTTCCAATTGTTCAATGAAGAAAGCCATATACACCCTGAGAGAGGTATATGAAATGTGGACCATAACATAACATTTTCATGCTCTCTATTGATGTTTGCTTGCATTGTGTTTCTTTTCTCTGATTTTCTTTTTTTTTTCCTTGTAGATAGGATTTTCTTGCACAACTTGACAAGTATTATTACATTATTAACATGTAGTGGACTTCCTGCCATCTAGGGGAGGGGAGGGGACTGGGGGTAAAATTTGTAACGGAAAGCTTTGTAAAGATCAATGCTGAGGAACTACCCATACATATGTTATACAAATAAAAAGCTTTAATAAAAAAAGAAAGATGATGTCCAGGATCTTTTTTGCTAATCATGACTTTTAGGTAATTATCTCTCCTGAATCTATTTTCCAGGTTAGTTATTTTTTTAATGAGATAGTTAATTTTTTCTGTTTTTTTTTTTCATTTTGTTTTATTGTAGCTTGATTTCCCATGAAGTCATTAGCTTCAGTTTACTCAATTCTAATGTTTAAGGAATTACTTTTCTCAGTGAGCTTTTGTACCTCCTTTCCCAATTGATCAATTTCCTTTTTTTAAGATATTCTTCTCCTCCTTAGCTTTTTGTAATTCCTTTTGCAGCATTCTCAATTCTTTTCCCTAATTTTTCCTCTAACTCTCTTACTTGATTTTCTAGCTTCAAGAGCTTTTGAGCTCTTTCATAGCTTAAGGACAATTCTTGTTTTTCTTGGAGGCTCTGGATATAGAAGATTTGATTTTATTATCATCATCTGAGTGTGTATTATGATCTTCCTTTTCACATAGTAACTTTCTCTGGACAAAAACTTGTTTATGGTCTATTCATTTTATTAGCCTGTTACTTGGCTTTTAACTCTTTGTAAAAATCCTTCCAGGATGAAGGGTTCACTATCCCAGGCTTCAGAAATTTTATGGAACTATTTTCAGAGATCCTTCCCGGGACTGGACCACAACCACTCTTTTCTGCCTTCTAAGTATTAGGGGGTCCGATGCTCTAAAATTTAGTCATAATTCGGAGTTGTTTGGGGAAGATGATGGGTGAGTTTCTGCCTTTACACTGCCATCTTATCTCTGACTTTTGTGTTGCTACATCTCAACCAGTCTCTCAATATTTATAATCATTTCAAAAGAATTTTGCCTAGCTATCCACAGAGAGGGAAAAAAAAACAAATGAAAGAAAAATGTCTTTTGTACAGATTATGAGGAGCATTTGAATGGAAACCTATAGGGCTCATCCATTGGTACAATATATCAGTCAGCCATTGAAAATTGGCACAGAATTGAACATAGTGAGGGTAAGCCATAATGACTTTATACTACAAGTTGGATATATCAAATTGGATATCCTATAGATATATTAAACCTGACATGTCCAAAATTTAATTCGTTCTCTTTCCTTCCAAATTTTCCCCTCTTTAAAGCTTTCATATTACTAGCAATGGCACACCATTTTTCCAGCCAGTCAGGCTGGCAACCTATATGCCATTTTTAATTTCCCACTCTCTCCACATTCAATTTGTTGCCAAGGCCTGCTGATTTTACCTTTACAATATATCTTGCAAACACTACCTTTTTTTCTGACACTGCTGCTACCTTGATTCAGGTCTTCTTCACTTCTAGTCCAGACTTTTGCAATGGCTTGCTGTTGTTTTCCATCTCACATATCTCTCCTCACTTTAATTCATCCTTCACTTAGCTGGTAAAATGATCTCTGTTAAAATCTAACCATGTAAACCCTACCCTGCCATTTAATAACTCTAGTGTCTCCCTATCAATTATATATATATGTATATAAATATATATATGTATATATATATATATATATATTTAATTTGTGGAAGAAAACAAGTATTTCCATAACATAGTATAATAAAAAAGATGACTGCATATGAAACCAAAAATTTATTATGTACAATTTGCTTTTCTTTTTAAATATATAATAAAATCAGGTAAACTTCCTTTTTTCCTCCTTTTTTTTTCTTCTTGCCCCCCCTCAACATAGAAGTGGCTACTATTTATATCAAAATCTTTATTTGGCATTCATTATATTCATAACCTTCATAACCTCTCCCACCCTCAGTTACCTCATATGACACTCCATCCCCCACCCCGGGTTATTTCTACTGATTAGTCCTATGCATGGACTGTTCTTTCTTCTCATCTCTGCCTCCTGGCTTCCTTTAAATTCCAACTAAAAATGGACCTTCTATAAAAAGCCTTTTCCAAACTCTTTTAATTTTAGTGCCTTTGAAAAAAATATAAAGGAAAGTGGCCTATCAGATCTCAAACTATATTATAAAGTGGCAATCATCAAAACAATAAAGTACTGGCTGAGAAATAGAGTGGTAGATCAGAGGAATAGATTAAGTACACAAGACATAATAATAAATGACTATAGTAATACTAGAAATCCAAAGACCTAAGCTTTGGGGGCAAAAACTCACTATTAAAAAAGCTACTGGGAAAACTGGAAACATATGACAGTATAAACTATCATTCTACACCACAAACCAAGTTAAGGTCAAAATGGGTACAGGATTTAAGTGTAAAAGTTAATATCATGAGGAAATTAAGAAAACAAGGAATAGTTTACCTATCAGATCTATAGAGAAGGGAAGAATTTAGGACTAAACAGGAGATAGAGAGCATTAGAAATATATAACATATATCCTATAAAATGTATAATCTTGATTATTTAAATTTAAAAAGTTTTTCATTAACAAAATCAATGCAACCAAAATTTCAAGGAAAAGAGAAAGTTGGAAAACAATTTTATACAAACGTCTTCCATAGAGGTATCATTTTTCAAATATATAGGGAGCTAAGTTAAGTTTTTAAGAATACAAGCCATTCCCTAATTGGTCAAATAGTCAAAAGATATGAACAGGCAATTTTTTAACAAAAAAATCAAAGATATCTGTAGTTGTATGAAAAAAATGCTCTAAATCACTATTGAATAGAAATGCAAATTAACACTACTCTTAGGTATCACCTCACAGCTAAAGCATTAGCTACAGTGACAGAAAAGGAAAATGGTAAATGTTGGAAGGGGTATGGGAAAATTGGGATACTAATATACTGTTAGTAGAGTTATGAACTGATATAATCATTCTGGAGAACAATTTGGAACTATGCCCAAAGGACTATCAAGCTATGCATACTATAAATACTTTTAAATTTTTTTCTCATTTTAATTATTTATTATATTTTATATTTTACAAAATTCCAATTATTAATTGACTTTTTCTCTCTTGACCCATCCATATGGAGAGGGGTAAAGAGAAAGAAAAAAGCTCTCCTAATAAATAAGCACAGTCAAGCATGGCAAATTCACACATTTCCAAAAATGTGTCTTGTTTTGCATGTTGAATCCATCTCCCTCCTGTCAGGTATTATCAGCATTCCATCAGGCTTGGCTTTTGCACTGATTAGAATTCATCAGTCTTTCAAAGATGTTTCTCCAAAATTTGATTCCTCATTATCTTCACTTCACTATGCATCAGTTCATACAACTTTTCTCCTACTCTATGAGTTATTCCTTTGGTCACTTCTTACTGCACAATAACATTCCATTATAGCCATGTACCTTAACTTGTTCAGTCTTTCTGTGCATACTTTTTGATCCAACAATGCTATTACTAGCTCAAAGTCCTCAAAAAAAGGATGGGGGGGAGGGATGGTCCGTATGTATCAAAATACTTATGTCTTTTTGTCATGGCAAAGAATTGAAAATTGAGGAGATGCTTATCATTTGGGAAGTGACTAAACAGGTTGTGTTTATGTATGTGAATTTAATGAAATACTATTACAAAATGATATAGAATACTATGAGAATGATGAGCAGAATGTCCTCAGAAAAACCTGGAAAGATTTATACAAACTGCTACAAAATGAAATGAACAGAACCAAAAGAAAATTGTGCAGAGTAACAGTAATATTGTATGATGTTCATTTTGAATGACTTAGCTATTCTCAGAAATATGATGATCCAAGACAACTTCAAAGTATTAATAATGAAACATGCCTCCATTCCATTCCAGAGAAAGAACTGATATAGTCAGAATCCATTTGAAGGATTCTATTTTTTGCTATACTTTTTGTGTTTTTTTTTTCCTTTTGACATGTTGCTTCATTCAAGACATGACTAATATGGAAATATGTCTTAAATGATTGAATATATATCACAAATCAAACTGCTTACCATTTTAGAGAGGAAAAGACAAGGAAAGGACATAAAATTTGAAACTCAAAATTTTTTAAATGAATATTAAAATTTATCTTTACATGCAAATTGAGAAAAATGCTATTGAAAATTCTAGTGTCTTCTGCTTATTATTTGCAATTTATCCTGTCCATAGCTAGTTTGTACATATCTATCTATATGTTTTCTCTTCCATTACACTGTGATCTACTTGAGAACAGGGTTTGACTTTTATCATTTTTGTATATCTCCTAGTACTAACCACTGTGCCTGATACACAAACAATGCTTAATAAATATTTATTGAAGAATTTTGTGAAATGTCATGATTGTTAATGACCCCATACTTCTTTATGAAACAAAGTCCTGTCTTAATATTTTTTAAACATCAGTATTCTTCTATTGATGTGTTATGCACATCATTACAAGTCATTGAATGCAAAATAATGAAGAGGTGTATGATAAAAATATAGATAAGCTAGAAAAGATTATAAATAAAAAATTATGCAGAAGTGTGTGAAGAATGTCAGATGTTTGATGCCCCTAAAAAATGGGCTATTTTGTAATAAGAACAAGGAACAACAAGGGATTGCTTGCAATCTCAATTGCTATCAATTCAATGTCAAGAAAGTACAATGAAGGCTACCCAAGCAGAGTAGGTGGACTTTTTGCAACGTTGATAGGAAAGATTTTGGTAAGGACATAGAGAATAGTGGCTCTCTTTGGATACTTGGTATCTTTTTTTTTTCCTGAGGCAATGGGGGTTAAGTGACTTGCCCAGGGTCACAGAACTAGGAAGTGTTGAGTGTCTGAGACCAGATTTGAACTCAGGTTCTCCTGACTTCAGAGGTGCTGATGCTCTATCCCCTGTACCACCAAGCTGCCCCGAGAATAGTGGCTCAAGATGTGTAGAAACAGATTGGTGGAAGTAATCTAATTTTTATAGATCAATGTTACAAATTCATTAGAATATTGAAAGAAATTTCTCTAGAACCTAGAACAGTAAATTTCACAGTGGGGTATTAATAAATATTTGCACAATAAATTCATTAATTTCCTTTTTCTTTGTCCCACAGATTAGGAAAATCAGTCCCTTGTGCTTCCTGCCTCCATGACCAGAAGAGGGCTATGAATAACTTCTGATTTATATATCAGAATTAATTCAAACCATTGCAAAGATATTATATTTGCTCTCTCAGCTTTCTCTCTAATTTGAACCTCTTCACAAGAGATCTAACTACTCTGTGAAAGATTTTCACAGCCTCAGCCCAAGGAAATCCTTATCCAAACAAAATCTTCATAGCTTCTTAGGAGGGCAGAAGGTTTAGAACTAGTAAAATAGGGCACATTTCTTAAGTCCTTGTCCACTAAATCAACAGGCAAGGCTTCATCATTTACAGACACATGATGAGGTTTTTCCAGGAATTTTTTCCCCATAGCATTTTTAATAGTTGCTTCATAAATAATACTTTATTGAAGTCACCTAGTGCACTGAAGACAAGCATGTTAAAGAAATCTGACTAATTAAAGCAAGTCAGAAAGCCCAGTAATGAAAATTCAGGCTATGTCCACTGTGATGTCTGATGAAAACTTGGAAATTCAGCCAGTCATCAAGATGCTCCCCAAGATCTAGATGTTTGTCATTGTGTTCAAATTGGTCAGGGGATGGGAGTTGGAGACTATTTTTAAACTACTATATATTATAAGAGAATAGACAAAAATAAAGTTTCTAGCAAAAAGGGCAGAGATAGAGGAAAGGAAGAGAATTATCCTCTCTTAATGGAAGAATATAGTGGCTTACATGGTGTTCAAGATTAGAAGACCTGTTGTCAGATCCATGACTGAATGATGATGATGATGATAACAAACACATGCATACACATATTATATATGCACATGGATTTATACATATACATACATACATGTGCATATATGTGCACATGCAATATATATATGTATACACACATACATATATATACACACACACCCCTATATTTAACACAGTACAAGGCACACAGCAGGTACTTAATAAATGTATATGGAATGAATAAATACATATTTTACTTTATCAAAAGGCAATGTGATATATTAAACAGAATGCTGCATTGAGATTTAGGAAAATCAGCTTTCATATCCTTCTTTTGACATATACTCTGAGTATGATCTCAGGAAACTCAATTAACTTTTCTGGACTTCAGTTAATTCCTTAGGACTTATCTATCAAGTAACTGAAGGTTATCTAGCTACCTTAGTGGGGAGAATTCCTGACTATAATGACAAAATAACTCTTCCAGAAATAACAGGTTGTTAAATGACTAATTTAGAGACATCAGTGGATGAAATAGGAACCAGTACATTTCTATTGTCATTCTAATTTTATTCCTTTTGATCTGGGTAACCTCAGGGAAACCACCTAACTTCTGGGTATTTGTTTCTTTATCAATGAGAGTCATCAGGAATTTTTGTATTTCTCTCAGAGTTTTCATGGTCTTAAAGGGAGACAGAATAAAGAAAGTTACCCTGAAATCTCTAAATCTCTATATAATTGGGTTGTTGCCATAGTCTGTCTCCCATAACCGGCAAACATAATTCCTCTTCTCAAAATCTTTATCTTCTCAGGCATGGAAGACTCCATGTGTAGGGAAAAAAGTAGAGATTCTATGTTTAGTGACAAGTATGGACTTGTTATGATGTGGCTTGAAAGGAAGCATAATAGACATCTCTAACATCTTCTCCTTTCACCTTTCTCCAAGAAAATGTTTCATTCATGCCTGGATATGAAGCAGAAAGTTGAGACCAGAGGCCATTCCCTTCTCCTTAAACAGAGGGTCCTTACCAGCTCAGAAGTTATATCTATTTACTCTCTTAAATATTGTTTATGTATGGTTTTGATTGGGTCCCTTCCAACTTGTCATTACTTTGTCAGTTTGGAGAAAGGAATATCCCAATCTCTTTATCCAAGGCTTGACTTCTTTCTCATGAAATACCAGTTCCACGTTGCTATTATGGACAGTTGAATAGTACAGTGGATAGAGTACTGCTTTTGCAGTCAGGAGGATTTATCTTCATGAGTTCAAATCCAGTCTCATATACTCACTTTTCTATATGATCCTGGGCAAGTCATTTAACCTTCTTGCTTCAGTTTTTTAATCTAAAAATGGCTGGAGAAGTAAATGGGAAGCTATTCCAATATTTTTGCCAAAAAATCTCAAATAGTACCACAAAGTGTCATACATGCTTCAAAGGATTTAATAACCACCACCAGTTCTAAAGCAAACAAGCATAACAAACAAACCCATTTATTCAAATCATTGCAAAACAAATAGTAGATACACATGGGAGAATACCATGCAATGGGAAATGAAGGAGCTCTCCTATTGGAAATAAGGTAACTTACCTCAATTAAGAGGGAACATCTTGGATTTCACACAGAAAGAAACTCTGAAATCTCTAGAGCAGCAAGCTGGATGGGGACATGATGAAGACTGCTTACTCTTCTCATTTCTTCCCAGAATTTTTTTCCTTCAGCAATTTATAATGGAATTGTTCTTTTACATTTTCTTTCTTGAGGCTGAAATCTGACTTAACTCTTGAAGAAGACACTTGATTGAAGAATCTGAAAAGGGGGACAACTGAGAACTAAATGCCTCTGTTTCTTGATAACTGCCTCACATGATACATAAGGCAGGGCCCTCATCTTCACACATAAAGAGAGACTCCTATATCAGTGGGTTTTGGAAGAGGGGTTACATTTTCATTCAATATTTATTCTAGATTCCACCTTTTAGGTAGAGCCTTTCTTGATCCCCACCAATTACAACTATTCTCCTCCTCCTCAAAAGGAGGCAGCATAGGCAAGGTGAGTTAAACCACTATCATTACCACCACCATCTAGATCACTATCTTATCTCAGTTCTTTATGAGGACAGCCCAGCACTGTGGATTGAAGAGCCTTGGAGATAGTAATGCTTCCAGGAGATAGATGCAATCTGGCAACTGATCCTACATGTGCTACAGCCACAGCCACTGAAGACCCAGAAAAGAAAGATCTTGCCAGCAAAGCCTTGGGACTATTTAATAGTTCAACATCAAAAACTGATGTCTTTTTGTCAGTAGAAATGATAATTAAAAAAAAGATGTATTAATGTCAGCTTTGCTGTTGCACTCCAAGGATCATAGGATCTTTCCATTTGATTTGCCACTGAAACCTTTTATATGTGTTGGCTTTCCTATTCATTTTGAGCTACTTGAAATCTGGTTCTCTCTTACATTTCTGTATATATTTCCACCATCTGATACAGTTTTTATTCATTTTAAGGGCTTGCTAAATGTTTCATTCATTTATTCACATGTATAATATAGCCATGGCATCATGATAAAGATTTTTTCTTCCTCATTTCTTACTAAAGTCACATCTGAGCAATTGGAGAACTGCATCCAAAATTGTCTTATCTTTTAGTACATCCACCAAGACAGCAACTCACAAAAATAAGTGTTCTAGGTTTGACACTCTATTCACGGTGCCTTGTAGCTGATGAGAGAGAGAAAAAGAGGGGGGGGGGGGGGAGAAAGAGACAGACAGACAGACAGAGGGAGAGACAGACAGAGACAGACAGACAGACAAAGACAGAGAGACAGAGAGAGACGAGACAGAAAAAGAGAGAGTTAGAAAGACAGAGAAACACAGAGAGAGAGTGAAAAAAAGTACCCACACAGATACAACTCATTCTTTCATGATTCTAGGTCATTCCATCACATACAAGTGAATTGGGCTTAAGTGACAAAGAATTATGTAAGGTCACCTGCTTCACTTTCCCCTCCAGTGCAGTCTGGGTTCAGTAGCCAGATATAATTCAGGAAGACTGGAGATGGCCCTGGATGCAGTGGGAGGCTAAGTTTGACCAAGGCCACACCCCTTCAGTGATTTACAGTAGGTAGCAATTAAGGCAAAACATTTCTCTTTTGGCCAAAAACCCTGAGGGTCATCCCCTCCCAGATTTATTATTATTATTATTATTTTTGGACTAGGGGAAAGAGGCCATTTTTTGCCTGAATTGCTACCTGGCAATTATGTATTTATATATACAAAATAATTGCATGTATAAATACATGGATACACATACACACACAGAATCACAAACAATATTTCCTTAATTTCTAAGTTTATATATGTCTCAAACAAAATTGCAATTCATGGCTTCTCATCCTTCTACTTGAAAACCTTTAACACATTTATTTGTAAAAGAATTAATAGACAATAATAACTTATAGCCATCCCCTCTTTCAGTTAACTCTTGTTTTTAGCAGGCTTTCAAAGAATTCTTCTCAGCACATTTATTTGAGTTTTCTGTCAGATCCTCAGAACTGACTGAGAATTGAGAAAAAACAAATGGAAGTATTCTTTTTCAATCCCTTTTGGTAACAAAAATTCTCATATACGAAAGTGATGGTATTTTGCATACATATATACTGAAAATTAATCATAATTATCACATGAAACATTTTCTATGAAATATTTTTGAACTTTTGAAAAATTGAAATAAAAATGTTCATTCATTTTTATTACTTTTGCCTTTTAGCACTCTTAATGACATTTTCCTACTAAGAATCTGATTATTGGTCGAGCATTTTGTCTATATTTGTAATGTCATGTTGTTGACAAGAAGTACCATAAAGCATAAGAAAGACTACTAGATTTGGAGAGAAAATACCTTTGCCACTACTTGGGATTATGGATATCTTACATAATCTCTTTTTCTTGTTTAAAAAATGAAAAGATTAGAGGCTGTATTGGGTTAATTTCACCTTTAAATCTATGATTTATATTATTTCAAAATTGTGATGGGTGAGGAGTGGGTACTAAAGGAAATGTTTATATATTTTGAGTGGAGAGAAACTAGGGGAAATAAATCATTTTCTAGTGCAAGGTGGAGGCCATAGTCCTACTTAGGCAATAGATTAATCCCCAAGAAAATGTAATCAAACAATTGGAGAGTAGAAGATTGAGTTCCACTCTTGCTACATTAACATACTTTCAGACCTGTTTCTAATACAAACTATTCCTACTCTTATCCTCCATCACTTTCCTCCTCACCCTTCCCTCTGCTGTACAAGCCCTCAAATTCTTCACTTCTGAGCCAGACTCTATTATCCCAAATCTCTGTGGCACCCAAAGTATCAGCTGTCTAAGTGCTATTTGGAAAATTATTTTTCCCACACTCCTTCCTCAGATGAGTCTTTAGTCATGGCAAGTACTCAGGACCTTTGCAGGGCAAGCGCTAAGCTCAGAATTAATGACCAGTGAAAAAAGCTCTTCCTCCCACTTTTTAAATTTGAGTATGATAGAATGAATCATATGATGAACAAACACCAATGGATTATGATTTGCAGATACTATTATAATATTTTTCTTTCCAAATTAGCCCTTCTTTCAAACACTCTTATTTCTACTGTGAACAACTCCTACCAGTCACCCCATTTCTCATGACCTTGGTATCATCCTCTACTATTTACTTTTGTTCATCTCACATAACCAATCATCAGATATCATTGATTTTACCTACACATTTCTCACACAGTATCAGCTTTTTCTATTCATAGTTATCACCTAAATTCAAAACCTCATTACATCTCATCTGGATTATTGTAATGGCCATCTCTTCAATTCCCTTACTTCAAGTGTTTCTGTACTCCAATTCATCCTCCACAGAGCTGCCAAAATTATTTTCCTAAAATACAGGTCCAACCATGTCACTTCCCTAATCAATAAGTTCTATTTAATCCCTATTGATTTGAACATCAAATATTTCATCTTGATCTCATCCATTTAAAAAATTCAATTTCTAAATTTTATAATACACACAATTATTAGCAATACTTATATTTATAATTTATAAATTAGCAAATACACATATTTTGGAAGTGCATTCTTATATTTTTAAATAATGGTGCATTTAGAAACCACTGCTCTAAAGGATGTGTCTTTAAAATTGAATGCAAATTTGCAGCATCTCAGTATCTTACATTTGGAGAGGATCCTAGAGGTTACCAATTCCAACTGGTGCCTAAATAAGAATAAATTCTACATCATAAAAAAGTAATGTTATATAGTGAAATAACCACTTATTCTGGTCACTGTTAGCTTTAATGTTATGCTTTGACCAGTGAAAAGCCTCATTCTCCTTATCTTAAACAATGAAACACTGGTCAATGACATTAAAAAGAGGCAGTGTGATGTAGCAGAAGCAACACTGGGTTTGGAATAAATAAGAAGATACAGGTTCAAATCCTGGTATTTTTGAAATAGAGATATCCTAGATGAGGACACTCTCTCTTCAATGCAGGTATTCAACTTCCCAACTTTGAAAGTTGTCTAAAACAAGAAGAGGGGAACTAAATTGCTCAGGGTCACAGAACCAGGATGCATTAAAAGTGAGTCTTGAACGTAGAACTTCTGGACGTGGAATCAACTCTCTATCTAACAATCCCCAATTCATCAATGCAAATATTATACAAACATATAATTTAGGTGAATATGATTTATTTATTTATCAGGAACACTGAACTTAAAAATTGTTTCCAATTTTTCTGCTTCCCCCCTTATTTTGGTTGCATTGGATTTGTTTGTGCAAGACATTTTTAGTTTAATACAATCAAAATTATTCATCTTACATTTCATAATGTTTTCCTATTCCCCTTCTCCAAGGGGAAAATTCTGAGATTTGAGATCTGAGAAGCAAACTATTTCTTACTTTCCAATTTAGCTTATGATATTACACTTTAAGTCTAAATAATGTACCCATTTTTACCTTCTCTTGGTATATGATATGAGATATTGGTCTATGCCTAGTTGCTGCCATAATATTTTCCTGTTGTCCCAGCAGTTTTATCAAATAGTGAGTTTTTACCCCAGAAGTGGGGGTCTTTGGGTTTATCAGACAATAGATTACTAGGATTGTTTATTATTATATCTTGTGTACCTAACCTATTCCACTGAACTACCACTGTTTCTTACCCAGTAACAAGTAGTTTAAATAATTACTGTTTTATAATATAGTTTTGTATCTGGTACCACTAGGCCTTCTTCCTTCACATTTTTCAATTGCTTCTCTTGGCAATCTTGACCTTTTGTTCTTTTAGATGAATTTTGTTATAAATTTTCTAGATCTATAAAATAATTTTTGACAGGTTAAATGGTAAGATACTGAATGAGTAAATAAATTTAATTAGAGTTGCCATTTTTATTATGCTAGCTACTCGTACAATTGATGTTTTTCTAATTGTTTAGATCTGATTTTATTTGTGTGAAGTGTTTTGGAATTGTGTTCATATGATTCCTGGGTTTGTCTTGGCAGGTGAACTACCAAATATTGTATATTTTCCACTGTTATTTTAAATGGAATTTCTTTTTTATATCTTGCTGCTAGGCTTTGTTGGTAATATATAGAAATGCTGATGATTTATGTGGTTTTTTAATCCTGCAATAACACTAAAGTTGTTAATTATTTGAAGTACATTTTTAGCTGATTCTTTAGGATTCCCTAAGCATACTATCATGTCATCTGCAAAGAGTGATAGTTTTATTTCTTCATTGCCTATTCTAAATTCTTTACTTTATTTTTCTTCTCTTAGTGCTAAAACTAACATCTTAGTAGAATATTGAACAATGGTGGTGATAATGGGTATATTTGTTTCACCTTAATCTTATTGGAAAGACTTTTAAGTTATTACCATTACATATAATGCTTGCTGATAGTTTAAGACAGAGGCTACTTATCATTATTAAGAAAATTCCCTTTATTCCTATATTCCCTAGTGGTTATTTTTGTTGTTGTTGTTTTTTGGGGGGGTTTTGCTAAGGCAATTGGGATTAAGTGACTTGCCTAGGGTCACACAGCTAGGAAGTACTAAGAGTCAGATGACAGATTTGAAATCAGGTCCTCCTGAATTCAGGGCGGGTGCTCTACCCATAGCACCACTTAACTGTCCCTGTTACCAATGTTTAAGAAGAATAAGTGCTATATTTTGTCAAAGATTTTTTGTGCATCTGTTGAAATAATCATATGGTTTTGCTTGGCTTTGTGATTGATATGATCAATTATGCTGATAGTTTTCCTAATACTGAAGCAGTCCTACATTCCTACTAGCATAAACCCTACATGATCATAGTGCTATATCCTAGTGATTGATTGCTATAATTTCTTTGCTAATATTTTCTTTTGTACCTGTTTTTCCACTTGGCTAATTATACTTTTAAAAATGTTGTTTTCTTCAATATTTTCCTTTTTAATTTGGCCAACTGTATTTTTTTCCTTAGAGTTCTTTTTTATTAAGGATTTTTATTTGGAAAGCATATGCATGAGTAATTTTTCAACATTCACCCTTGCAAAAACTTCTGTTCTAAATTTTGTCCTCCTTTCCCCCACCTTCTCCCCTTGATGGCAGGTAGTTCAATACATGTTAAATGTTAAAATATATGTTAAATCCAATAGATAGATAGATAGATAGATAGATAGATAGATAGATAGATAATTATACAGTTATCTTGCTGCACAAGAAAAATCAGATCAAGAAGGAAAAAAAACTGAGAAAGAAAACAAAATGCAAGCAAACAACAACAGAAAGAGTGAAAATACTATGTTGTGGTTCACAGTCCTGTCTCTGGATGCATATAGCTTTCTTCATCAATGAACAACTGGACCTGGTTTGAAACATTTCATTGTTGAAGAGAGCCATCTCCATCAGAACTGATCACCATATAGTCTTGTTGTTGCCATGTATAATGATCTCCTGGTTCTGCTCGTTTCATTCAGCATCAGTTCATGCAAGTCTCTCCAGGCCTCTCTGAAATCATCCTGCAGGTTGTTTCTTACAGAACATTAATATTCCATAACATTCATATAAGATAATTTATTCAGCCACTCTCCAATTGATGGGCATCCATTCAATTTCCAGTTTCGAGTCACTATGAAAAGGGCTGCCACAAACATTCTTGCACATGTGGGTCCCTTTCCCTCCTCTAAGATCTTTTTGGAATATTGGCCCAGGAGAAACACTGCTGGGTCAAAAGGTATGCACAGTTTGATAACTTTTTGAACATAGTTCCAAATTGCTCTCCAGAATGATTGGATCAGTTCAAGGTTCCATCAACAATGTTTCAGTATCCCAGATTTCAAACATCCCCTCCAACATTCGTGGTTGTCTTTTTTTGTCATCTTAGCCAATCTGACAAGGGTATAGTGGTATCTCAGAGTTGTCTTAATCTGCATTATTCTGATCAATATTAATTTGGAGCACCTTTTCATATGACTAGAAATAGTTTCAAATTCTTCATCTAAAAATTAATTGTTCATATCCTTTGACAATTTATCTAAAGGAGAATGGCTTGAATTCTTATAAATTTGAGTCAATTCTCTATATATTATTGAAATGAGGCCTTTATCAGAATTCTTAAATGTAAAAATGATTTCCCAATATATTCCTTCTCTTCTGATCTTGTCTGCATTAGTTTTGTTTGTACAGAAATGTATTAATGTAATATAATCAAAGTTATCTATCTAGTGTTGAATCATGAGTACCAGTTCTTCTTTGGACACAAATTTCCTCCTTCTCCACAAATCTGACAGGAAAACTATCCATTGTTCCTCTAGTTTGCTTATAATATAATTCTTTATTTATAATTCAGTAATCCATTTAGAGCTTATCTTGGTATCTGGTGTTAGGTGTGGGTCAAATCTTAATTTCTTCCATACTAGTTTCCAATTTTCCCAGCAGTTTTTGTCAAAGAATGAGTTCTTATCCCCAAAGCTGGGGTCTTTGGGTTTATCAAACACTAGACTGCTATAGTTATTGCCTGGTTTGTCCTGTGATCCTGTCCTATGCCACTGATTGACTACTCTATTTCTCAGCCAGTACCAAATGGTTTTGATGACCGCTGCTTTATTATATAGTTTTAGATCTGACACAACTAGGCCACCTTTATCAGCATTTTTTTTTTATTAATTCGCTTGGAAATCTTGATCTTTTATTCTTTCATATGAACTTCATTACTATTTTTCCTATATATGTAAAATAATTTCTTGGGAGTTTGATTGGTATGGCACTAAATAAGTAGATTAATTTAGGTAGCTTCATTTTTATTATATTAGCCTGGCCTACCCATGAGCACTTGATATTTTCCCAACTTATTAGGTTTGACTTTATTTATGTGGAAAGGGTTTAGTAGTTGTGTACATATAGTTCCTGACTTTCCCTGGGCAGATAGATTCTCAAATATTTTATACTATCAATGGTTATTTGGAATGGAATTTCTTTTTGTATCTTTTGTTGCTGAACTTTTTTGGTAATATATAAAAATGCTGATGATTTCTGAGGACTGATTTTGAATCCTGCAACTTTGCTAAAGTTGTGACTGTTTCTAGTAGTTTTTTAGTTGAATCTCTAGGGTTCTTTAAATATACCATCATATCATCTGCAAAGAGTGATAATTTGGTTTCCTCATGACCTATTCTAATTCCTTTAATCTCTTTTTCTTCTGTTATTGGCAAAGCTAAAATTTCTAATACAATATTGAATAGTAAACGGTGATATTGGGCAACCTTTTTTCACTCCTGATATTATTGGGAATGGTTCTAGTTTGTCCCCATTACATATGATGCTTGCTGATGGTTTTAAATAGATGCTACTAATCATTTTAAGGAAAAGCCCATTTATTCCTATACTCTAGTGTTTTTAATAGGAATGGGTGTTGGATTTTATTAAATGCTTTTTCTGCATCTATTGAGATAATCATATGATTTTTGTTAGCTTGGCCATTAATATAATTGATTATGCTGATAGTTTTCCTAATATGAACCAACCTTGCATTCCTTGTATAAATTCTACTTGGCCATAGTGTATTATTCTGGGGACAACTTTTTGTAATCTCTCTGGTAATATTTTAAGATTTTTTGCATTAATATTCATTAGGGAAATTGGTCTATAATTTTCTTTCTCTGTTTTCATCCTACCTGGTTTAGCTATCAGCATCCTATCTGTATCATAAAAGGAATTTGGTAAGACTCCTTCTTTCCCAATTTTGTCAAATAGTTTATATAGTATTGGAATTAATTATTCTTTGAATTTTTGGTAGAATTCACATCTAAGTCCATCTGGCCCTGGAAATTTTTTCTTAGGGAATTGATTAATAGCATGTTCTTTTTCTAAAATGGGGCTATTTAAATAACTTATTTCCTCTTCTGTTAATTTGGGCAATCTATATTTTTGTAGATATTCCTCCATTTCAGTTAGATTATCAAATATATTGGCTTATAGTTGGGCAAAATAATTCATAATTATTGCTCTAATTTCCTCCTCATTGGTGGAAATTCTCCCTTTTCATTTTTGAGACTAACAATTTAATTTTCTTCTTTCCTTTTTCTAATCCAATTAAGAAAAAGATTTATCCTTTTTTGTTGTTTTTTCCATAAAATCAACTTAGTTTTATTTATTAGTTCAATAGTTTTCTTATTTTTAATTTTGTTAATCCTTTTATTTTTAGAATTTCAAATTTGTTATTTAATTGAGGGTTTTTAATTTGTTCTTTTGCTAGCTATTTTAGTTGTAAGTCCAATTCATTGGTCTTCTCTTTCTGTATTTATATGCAAGTAAGTATCTAGAGATATAAAATTTCCCCTTATAACCACTTTGGCCGTATCCCACTAATTTTGATGTGCTCTTTCATTATTGTCATTCTCCTGGATTAAATTATTGATTGTGTCTATGATTTGCTGTTCCACCCAATCATTCTTTAGGATTATGTCATTTAATTTCTAATTAACTTTTGGTCTATTTCATCCTGGCCTTATATTGCATGTGATTTTATTGCATCATGATCTGAAAAAAAAAAAACATTTACTATTTCTGCCTTTTTGCATTTGATTTTGATGCTTTTATGTCCTAACCCAAGTTCCATGAACCAGTGAGAAAAAAGTAAATTCCTTTCTGTGTCCATTCAATTTTCTCCAAAGAGCTATAATACCTAATTTTTACTGCCTTAAAACTTTCTTATTTATTTTGTGGTTTGATTTATCTAGTTCAGAGAGAAATGTTGAGATCTCCCACTAGTATAGTTTTGCTGTCTATTTCTTCTTGCACTTCTCTTAACTTCTGCTCTAGGACTTTGTATGCTATACTATTTTGTGCATATGTTTAGTATTGATATTGCTTCATTATCTATGGTACCCTTTAGAAAAATATAGTTTCCTTCTGTATCTCTTTTAATTAGATCTATCTTTACTTTTACTTTATCTGAGATCAGGATTGCTACCATTCCTTTTTTTTTGTTGTTGTTGTTTGTTTGTTTTTTGTTTTTTTGTTTACCGGAAGCACAATAGATTCTGCTCCAGCCCTTTACCTTTCCTCTGTATGTATCACTATGCTTTAGATGTTTTTCTTATAAACAACATATTGTATGATTCTGGCTGCTATCCACTTCCACTTTATGGGAGAGTTCATCCCATTCACATTCACAGTTAAATAACTAATTCTGTATTTCCTGCCATTTTATTTACCCAAGGCTATGTTTTTCTTTTTTCTTTCCCCTTTTTCCCTTCCCCTTCTCCAGTATTTTGCTTTTGATGACCACCTCCCTCAAATAGTCCTCCTCTTTTTGAGTTCTTCCCCCTTTTTACATGTTTCCCCTAATTCTTCTATTTTCCCTTCTATTAGTCTTTTCCTTTCTTTTCCCTCTTTCCCTCCCACTTCCCTATAAAGTAAGATAAGTTTTTCTGTGAAACCAAATATGTCTGATATTCTGTCTTTAAACTAAATCTGATGAAAGATTCAGACAATGCTTGTCTTCCTCCCTTTCCCTCAATTAGAATAGGTTTTCTTCGCTGCTTTGTAAGATGTAATTTCCCTTATTTTACCTCCTTTTTTCTCTTTTTCCAGTATGATCCCTTTCTTCTAGTTTCTTTTTCATATTATCAAAAGAAAACCAAATTATACCCTCATTCTTTAAGTATACCCACAACAGAAATATAGTTCTAAGGAGTTCTTTCCTTTTTACCTTTTTATGCTTCTCTTGAATTCTGTGTTTAGAAGTCAAACTTTTTGTTCAAATCTGGTCATTACAAATAGGTGAAATTCACCTATACATTTGAATGTCTATCTTCTTCCCTGAAAGATAATGCTCATTTTAGCTGGATAGCTTAATCTCAGCTGTAATCCAAGTTCCTTTGCCTTTGGGAATATCAGATTCCAGGCCTTCAATCTTTTAAGGTGGAAGCTGCTAGGTCCTGGGTAATCTTAATTGTGGCTCCTTGATATTTGAATTGTTTCTTTCTGACTGCTTTGTAATATCTTTTCCTTGGTGCAATACTTCTGAAATTTAGCCACAATATTCCTGGGGATTTAATTTTGGGGTGTCTTTCAGCAGGTAATCAGTGAATTCTTTCAATGGCTATTTTACCTTCTTATTCTAAAATATCAGGGCAGTTTTCTTTTATGATTTCCTCTAAGATATTGTCTATGTCCTTTTTTTCATCTTGGCTTTTGGGAAGTCCAATAATCCTTAGATTGTCTCTCCTAGATCTATTTTCCAGGTCAGTTGTTTTTCCTAGAAGATATTTCATATTTTCTTCTTTTTTTTTCAATTTTTTTTGTTTTTGTTTGACTGGTTCTGGAAAGTATTATTGAGTCATTTACTTGCATTTGTTTAATTCTAATTTTTAGTGTATTATTTTCTTCAGTTACTGTTTTTAGCTCCTTTTGCAATTGTCCAATTACATTTTTTGTTCATTGTATTCTTTTTTCATTTTTTTGCAATTAACTCAT
>JAJPUD010011147.1:42599-56253 GCA_023553655.1 Myrmecobius fasciatus | reverse complement strand
TTTTACCTGGGCAGCGATTACCTGCAAAGTACTTTAAGATCTTTCTTGAAGGAGCCAAAGGAGCTTCCGGGGGTGGAGCCATGGTGGCGGAGATCAGACAGGATTCTCTGTAACCTCCTCTAACCTCCCCTCAAACCAACAAAATATGAAGCCTCTAGACTGATTCTGAAGCAAAAAAATCCACAATATCCGGAGAGCAACGCGATTCTAGAAGAAGATACTCTGGAGGAACCTCAAAACAGGTCTGTTTTAATGGGGCAGGGGGTGGCCTGCTGAACCCAGACTGCAGCACAGGGAGACCGGGGCAGGGAGCTGGAGCAGGGAGCTGGAACAGGAGTCAGAACAGGAGTGGGAGCGTTGTGCTTTTCACACACCTGGGAGTCTTCTGCAGGCCTCTTGGAACAATTTGTCCTGATTGTGGGCAGGTGGTTAGGAGGGTCTGCCTTTTGAGGGGGATAGATTGTGAACCACTGAACCCCTGATGAGCATCGTAACTAGCTGCCATTACACAGCACCTTAAAGCAATCAATCAAACAACAGGTCTGATAAGCACCAGAAATAATTCAATCAGCGGAGCTGCCCTGCCCTGACATAATTCAATCAGCAGAACTGCCCAGTTCCTGAAATAACTCAATCAGCAGAACTGCCCCAGGGCAAATTAAAGCAGCTGTCCCACCTTTGCCCTAAACAGACCTCACACCATTAAAAAAATGAATAAAAAACCAAAAAGAGCTCTCACCATAGACAACTTTTATGGAGAGAGGGAAGAACAGACCTCAAATCCTGAGGCCCCTAAAGGTAAAGCAACTCCAGAAAAAGCCCCAAAGAGAGACATAAATTGGTCTCCATGTCACAAGGCTCTCTTTGAAGATTGCATAAAAAATCTTAAAAGAGAGTTAGAAGAAACATGGGGAAATGAAATGAGATCACTGCAAAATAAAATAGAAAAAATGGAAAAAGAATGCAGTGAACAAAAAAATGTAATTGGTCAATTGCAAAAGGAACTAAAAACAGTAACTGAAGAAAATAAGACATTAAAAATTAGAATCGAACAATTGGAAATTAATGACTCATCAAGACTTCAAGAATCAGTTGAACAAAAACAAAAAAATGAAAAGATAGAGAAAAACATGAAATACCTCCTAGGAAAAACAACTGACCTGGAAAATAAATCTAGGAGAGACAATCTAAGGATTATAGGGCTTCCTGAAAGCCATGATGAAAAAAAGAACCTGGACACTATATTCCAGGAAATCATAAAAGAAAACTGCCCTGATATTTTACACCCAGAAGGCAAAATACTCCTTGAAACAATCCACCGATCACCTCCTGAAAGAAACCCAAAAATTAAGTCCCCCAGAAATATCGTGGCTACATTCCAGAACTATCATACCAAGGAAAAGATATTACAAGAAGCCAGAAAGAAACAATTTAAATATCGGGGAGCTACAATTAGGATCACACAGGACCTAGCATCTTCTACTTTGAAGGATCGAAGGGCCTGGAATCAGATATTCCGAAGGGCAAAGGAACTTGGATTACAGCCAAGAATAAGTTACCCAGCTAGAATGAGCATTATCTTCCAGGGAAGAAGATGGTCTTTCAATGATATAGGAGAATTTCACCTATTTCTACTGAAAAGACCAGAACTGAACAAAAAATTTGATCTACAAACACAGAACACAAGAGAAACATAAAAAGAGATGCCTGGAGAGACCTACATGAACTGGTGCTAAGTGAAATGAGCAGAACTAGGAGATCATTATACACAGCAATAAGACTATATGATGATCAATTATGATGGACATGGTTCTCTTCAACAATGAGGTGATTCAAACCAGTTCCTAGTGTTCAGCAATGAAGATAGTCATATACATCCAGAGAGAGGCCTGTGGGAACTGAGTGTGCACCACAATACAATATTTTAATGCTTTCTGTGAATATTTGCTTACATTTTGTTTTCCTTCTTAGGTTGTTTTTTTTTTCTCTTTCTAGATCTGATTTTTCTTGTGCAGTAAAATAACTGTATAGATATGTATACATATATTGGATTTGTCATATAATTTAACATATTCAACATGTATTAGACTACCTGTCATCTGGGGTGGGGGGGAAGAATAGGAAAAATTTTGGGGGAAACAGTACATGATATATATAGTGTGTGTGAATATAAACACACATGTGTATGTATATTTATATGTATGTATATATAATATAATAAAATATGTAAACCATAAAAAATTTGTTTAGTCATTATTTAACATAGTTTGAGTGGTTTGGAATAGAACTGAGGTGAGTCCATGCCTTTACTTAGTTATCTTTGCTACTCTTCCCTCAAATATTTTAATACTCTTTAATCTTTTCCATGAGTTTGCTTTTCTCCAAACTATATACCCCCAATGCATTCAACTTGTTCTTATATGGCAAAAAAAAAGATCAAGCTGGGGAAAAGGACAATATTTATTAAATACTGACATTGTCCTAAATGCTTTTCATGTCTTCTGATCTTCACAAAAACTTTGGGAAGTTAGTTTTATTTTCATACCCATTTTGCAGTTAAGGAAAGAGAAGTTAAGAGTTGTTGTGTAACTTTCCTAGGTCCAAAGCCAGATTTGAACTCAGATTTTCCTGATTACAGATTTCATGCTTTATTTACTAAATCACCTTGATTATAAAACTCTTTTGTCACCACAAATAAAAGCCATCTATAGTTAATCGAAAAAAGATGCTTTAAATCATTATTGTTTAGAGAAATACAAATTAAAAAACTCTGAGTTGCAACCTCACACCTCTCAGATTGTCTAAGAAAATATGAAAAGATAATGCTAAATGTTGGAAGGAATGTGGGAAAACTGGGCCATTAATGCATTCTTGGTTGAATTGTGAAATGATCCAATCATTCTGGAAAGCAATTTAGAACAATGGCCAAAAGGCTATAAAATTGTGCATACCCTTTGATCCAACAGTGTCTCTATTGGGTCTGTATCCCAAAGATATCATAAAAAAGGAAAAGGGCCACGTGCAAAAATGTTTGTAGCAGCTCCTTTTGTGGTGGCAAAGAACTGGGGCAAAGAACTGGAAATACACAGATGCCCATCATTTGGGGAATGTCTGAATAAGTTATGGTATAAGAAAGTAATAGAATGTTATTTTTCTCTAAAAAATGATTAAAAGGGTGATTTTAGAAAGTCCTGGAAAAATTTACATGAATGCATGCTGCGTGAAACAAATCAAATCAGAAAAGCATTGTTCACAGCAACAGAAGAATTGCAAAATGATTAACTGTGACAGACTTGCTTCTTCTCTGCAGTTAGGTCATTCAAGACAACCCAATAAACTTTGGATGGAAAACGTAATCCAAATCCTGAGAGAGAACTATGGAAATTGAATGTAAAATCAAGACATACTATGCTCAGTTTTTTTCTTTTTCATATTTTCTTTTTATATTTTGGTTTTTCTATTTTGTCCTGACTTCTCTATAACATGATTCATAAGGAAGTATGTAAAAAATGAATGCACATGTATGATCAAAAATGTTGTTAATAATGTAACTCAGAATTTTTTTAAAGTGTTGCTTTACACAAAGAAGTAACTCAATAAACTGCTCTTGAACAACAACAATAACAAAATACAACTCTTTTATCAAGGTTCTTCATCATCCTAGCTGCCCTCCTCTGAACAAGATTAAATATAGCTAAGGCCATCTTGTGAAACACCTAGAACTGAATATAATTGTGTGAATAAAGCAGATTATAGAGAAATTAGTACCATAACCACTACCCTTAAATGCCCCCTATTTTATTGAATATACATCTTTTCCCCTAGAAGATTATGATCAGTTTTTCTGTGTAGTTGATTCTTAGTTGTAGACCGAATGTCCTTTCACTTCTGGAATATCATATTCCGGGTCTTCTGATCTTTTAATGTGGAAGCTGTTTGTTAAGTCCTGGATAATGCTGACTGTGAGTCCTCAGTATTGGAATTGTTCCTTTCCAGCTGTTTGTAGTATTTTTCCTTGACATGTAATTCTGAAATTTAGATGCAATATGCTTTCAAGTTTCCATGTTAGGGTCTCTTTCAGGAGATGATCAGTGTATTCTTTCAGTGAATATTTTACCCTAGTTTTAAAACATCAGGGCAGTTTTACTTGATAATTTCTTGAATGATGTTTGTGATCTTTTTTTTGATTATTGTTTTCAGATAGTTTAATAATTCTTAATGTTTTGGCATGGATTTCTTTTTCTGGTCTGTCATTTTTTTCACTGAGGTATTTTACATTTTTTTCTATTTTTTTAAAATTTTGTTTTATTGATTCTTGATGTATCATTGACTCATTAATTTCCACTTGTCCGATTCTAATTTTCAATGAATTATTTTCTTCAGTTAGTATTTTTGTCTCTTTTTCAATCAGGTCCATTTTACTTTTAAATGAGTTTTTATCTTCAGTGTAATTTTTCTTCCCATTTGACCAATTCTATATTTAAAATTTTTTCCAGTCAATTTTTGTTTTACCTTTTTCAAACTATTGACTTTTTCATCATTTTCTTGCATAGCTGTCATTTCTTTTCTCATTTTTCTTCTACACCTATTACTTGATCTTTCAAATTTTTTTGAGCTCTTTTAAGAAAAATTTTTGATCTTGAGACCAATTTATATTCCTGTTTCAGGCGTTCAGGCATTTTTTCATTGTTGTTATCTGATGAGAGTGAGAGAGAGGAAAAGCCAGAGCAAGAAAGTGTGGGGAGGGAAGGGAGAGAAAGAGAGTGAAGATTGCCAGTTAAAAAAGTAGAGACCATTGATATTGGAATTATTAGTTAGCTTTTGTTTTCTGCCCTTGCCTTTGTATGATTCATTTGTGTTGTAAGAATTTTGAAATGGGAATTGTATGGATTACATATATGGAATATATGGTTAGAATAACCACATGGTTAGAATACCAATATAGTTAGAAATTATATTTCTAACCCTCTTTCACATAATTATCTTGGATCATGACTTTATAATTAGCATAAGGCATAGGGAATTGAAAGAACTAATAGACTTTTGCTAGGAAACTCAGGCTGGAAGGCTTTGTTGTTTTTGTTTCTTTGATTGGTTGGTTGGTTTGATTTGGTGTCCCTTTTTTCATGCTATTTTGACCTTTGTTGCTCTTAACCTAGATGTAGTGGCTTATAGACCTCTATGGATCTGTCAGACAGCTTTTGGTAGGGGAAAGTTTCTCAGTAAGTTGTAGGAATAGGCTTTTTTTTTTTTTTTTGCTGGCCATAATGCAGAGCAATTTCTCACTTAATCTGCATTGCCTTACCAAGTCTTTTAAGATATAAAGTCTTCCCCTGAATGATCTCCTTAACTGTTTGATTGACTTGCCCTATTGAAAGCTCAGTTATTTGACTATTTCTGCACAAGGTACTAAGTAGCACAAAAACATACTCTTTTAGGAAATTAGTTACTTCAATAATTCCTAATAAAGTTCTCTTATGTGATAATCTCTATGGAAAAGTATGAGTTTTAGCTGAAAAGTTTAGGAATAATATAATTTGTTTGAATTTATGATAGATATTATAGACAGAAAAAAAAGGGTCAAATGGAAAATATTAGGACTATATTATATTCTAAGGAATACTTTAACAGTTAGGAAGACAAAAGAGGGAGTTTGAACTGTTGGCTTAGTAGACACAAATATTTATCTCTGATACTTCATTGACTTCTAATGTTGCTTTTAACTCTCAAAATTATTATAACATTAATGAGGAAGAAAATGTAAAGATTACAAAATAACCTCTATAGATTAAGTGCTGGATTGTTTTCTTATTTTTCAATTAGTAGCAAGTTTCATTATTGACAAATGACTACCATAAGACAAGAAGTAGAATTTGAAAATCAGTGACATTATCAATTTAAAATCTTGTCTTCAGATTGTCCCGGACAGACGGACTGACGGCCGGGGGATTACTGGGCACTACCACTGGAATGGAGCAGCCCAACCAGCCGGGGAGGAAGGAGCTTTGAGTATCCCCGGCCCCGCCCGCCCCACCCCACCCCCAATCCTGCCAGCATCTGCCTGGATTGCCCGGGGGCAGGGCGGCTGAGACTCCCTGGGGAGGGAAAGAAACTGCTGCCTTTCCAAAGTTTCTTTTCCTTTTCTGCCAGGAAAACAAACCTAGAGAAAGAAAGCCTGAGACCTGGAGGGAGGTCCCCATCCACTGGAATTGGCCAGCTTCTCCCAAACCAACCCCCCAGGAAGAAAGGAGCAGGCGGATTAGCTAGCTAATCTTCCAGTCAGACCTGCTCCAGCTATGTCCAGGAAAGCTTCATCCCAAGGCCTTCCAAGTCCATGGCTCCCCCACAAGCCACGCCCTCCAGGGTAGCACCTGCCCCCTAAGAGAAGGCCAAGGAACAAGACAGGGGTAAGGAAAAGAAAACGAGACACTCATCTCAGAAAGTGACTGACCGTTTCCTTCCCCCCACACTCCAGGACAGCCCCTGGCCCAGAAAAGCTGAGGTCGGGAGGGGGCCTTCTAGCCCGTTGACCATCCATCACCCTCCAAGAAACAGGTTAGCATGGACATGAGGAGGATTGAGCAGCCCAAGGCAGCTGGGACAACACTTGGCTGGATGTTCGGCTCACATAGGAAAAGGAGACCCATGAAAACCGCGCTGACCAGACATTATCAGCCCACCCCTGGGAGACTTCCGCCACACCATGTCTTTGGGGACACCTCCTTCCTCAGCAAGCACAATGGGGTGGGCCGAGGTGGTGGGCGCTCCCCCAGGAGCTTCCTGCTCCGGACCCTGCAGCAGTTGCGACGTGGGGGGGCCTCCTTCCCGGGGGTTCAACTCTTCTGCTGCCTCTTCTGACCCACCTGCCATCTCACCCATAATCAAGAACACCGTGTCTTTGCCCCAGCTCCACCAGGCAGGTTACGACAGCGTGGTGAGCAAGCTGAGCCTCTGAGACAGCCCCCGAGGGTCCCCTGATGGGCATCATGGCTAAGGCCTGGATTCTGGATTCTGCACCAGCCGGTCCCACCACCTCATTATCCCTAAGCCAAACCTGTTGGGACTGGAGTGGGGCTCTCTTAACCCTGGCCCCTGCCCCTAGGGATGATGGACCCTCTCTTGAATCCTGCTCCTACACTGGCACCCGCTCCCATCTCTGTTTGAGAAGCCTTAACCAAAGGTCCCCATGAGCTCAGCCGGGCAGAATGTCCTCCGGCCTTCTGGCCATCCAGAGATCTCTGTCCAGTCTGACTAAAAGAGGAAGGGGTTTTTTGGTTGTTTTTTTTTAATACAAATGTCCCTCTAGATGACGCCGAAAAAAAAAAAAAATCTTGTCTTCTCCCTGTTATTTGGCACAAGACAAACAACTACAGTTATAAGATCAGTAATATGTGATTGATGTTTTTTTTTTTTTTTTTTAAGTTTAGCTTTTGGAGTCCCATAAACTACTTAATTAACAGCAATGCCAAAAGTACTCTTCATAACCTTTGATAGCCATTCTAATGTCATTTTTACATATTCATAGAGACATGAAAGTTGCAGTGAAACATAGACTATTTTTCTATTTTTTTTAAATTTTATTTTATTTGCAAAACAAATGTATGGGTAATTCTTCAATATTAACACTTACATAGCTTTCTGTTACAGATTTTTCCCCCCAACTCCCCACCCCTCCCCTAGATGGCA
Source organism: Myrmecobius fasciatus (assembly GCA_023553655.1). NCBI lineage: Eukaryota > Metazoa > Chordata > Mammalia > Dasyuromorphia > Myrmecobiidae > Myrmecobius > Myrmecobius fasciatus. The sequence goes on along the minus strand of JAJPUD010011147.1, from coordinate 48,567 downwards.
GGATATCCACTTCGTGTTAATTATGTTAAAATACTTCGCAAATTGAATATATGTATACATATTTCCAAAGTTATCATTGCTGTGCTAGAAAAATAGTATCTACACAGAAGACATCAGATAAAGGAAACACAATGTAAGCAAACATCAATCAAGAGTATGAGAATGTTATGTCGTGGTCCACATTTCACATCACTCTCTCTGGGTGTATAGGGCTTTCTTCCCTGAACAATTGGAAGTGGTTTGAAACATTGCATTGTTGAAGTGAGCCATGTCCATCAGAATTGATCATCATATAATATTGTTGTTGCCGTGTATAATGATCTCCTCGTTCTGCTCATTTCACTTAGCATCAGTTCATGCAAGTCTCTCCAGGCTTCTCTAAAATCGTCCTGCTGGTCATTTCTTACAGAACAATAGTGTTCCATAATATTTATATACCATAATTTGTTCAGCCATTCTCCAATTGAAGGGCATCTATTCAATTTCCAGTTTCTAGCCACTACAAAAAGGGCTGCCACAAACATTCTTGCACATGTGGGGCCCTTTCCTTCCTTTATGATTTCTTTGGGATATAAGCCCAATAGAAATACTGTTGGGTCAAAGGGTATGCACAGTTTGATAACTTTTTGAGCATACTTCCAAATTGCTCTCCAGAATGGCTGTATCCGTTCACAGCTCCACCAACAATGCATCAGTGTCCCAGCCTTCCCACATCCCCTCCAACATTCATTATTGTCTTTTCCTGTCATTTTAGCCAATCTGACAGGTATGTAGTGGTACCTCAGGGTTGTCTTGATTTGCATTCCTCTGATCAATAGTGATTTGGAGCACCTTTTCATATGACTACAAATAGTTTTAATTTCTTCCTCTGAAAATTGTTCATATCCTTTGACCATTTATCGATTGGAGAATGGCTTGAATTTTTATAAATATGAGACAATTCTGTATATATTTTAGAGATGAGACCTTTAACAGAACCCTTAAATTTAAAGATGATTTCCCAATTTATTGCTTCCCTCCTAATCTTGTCTGCATTGATTTTGTTTGTACAAAAACTTTTTAACTTAATATAGTCAAAGTTATCTATCTGGTTTTCAATTAAGAGTTCCAGTTCTTCTTTGGACATAAATTTATTCCATCTCCATAGGTCTGAGAGGTAAACTATATTACGTTCCTCTAATTTGCTTACAATATCACTCTTTATATCCAGATCATGAACCCATTTAGATCTTATCTTGGTATGTGGAATTACATGTGGGTCAAGCCCTAATTTTTTCCACACTAGTTTATTTTTCTATTTTTTTATTAAAGCTTTTTATTTGCAAAACAAATGCATGGGTAATTTTTCAACATTGACCTTTGCAAAGCTTTAGTCTTGCTTCCGTGTATAATGATCTCCTGGTTCTGCTCATTTCACTTACCATCAGTTCATATAAGTCTTTGCAGACCACTCTGAAATCATCTGGCTGGTCATTTCTTACAGAACAATAATATTCCATTACATTCATATGCCATACTTTATTCAGCCATTCTCCAGTTTCCAGTTTCTAGCCACTACAAAAAGGGCTGCCACAAACATTTTTGCACATGTGTGTCCCTTTCCTTCCTTTAAGATTTCTTTGGGATATAGGCCCAATAGAAACACTGTTGGGTCAAAGGGTATGCACAGTTTGATAACTTTTTGAGCATAGTTCCAAATTGCTCTCCAGAATGATTGGATCCATTCACAGTTCCACCAACAATGCATTAGTTCCCTTTTTCCCACATCCTCTCCAACATTCGTCATTATCTTTTTCTGTCCTCTTAACCAATTTCACAGGTGTGCAGTGGTATCTCAGAGTTGTCTTAATTTGCATTTCTCTGATCAATAGTGATTTGGAGCACCTTTTCATATGACTAGAAATAGTTTTAATTTCATCATCTGAAAAGTGACCCAGACTATTTAAAAAAAAAAGTAAGAAAAGCGGTCAGAAGAACATAAGAAATAGGATAATAGTATATGTAGATCACACTTATGCAAAATACATCTGCCTTCTATAAACACCAGAAAATGATGCGATACTGTGTAGTTATTATAGGAAAATAATATATTAGAATAAAACCAACACAAACAGCAGACTTAGGACACCAATCATGGAAATACTACACAGAGGCATATTTTGTGAATTATGCTTGTAAGAGAGAATTATGCAGTCTATAATTTTTGGCGACTTGATATAATATATTCAATAAGTCAGTTAAGTAGCAATATAATCAAGGAGTAGCAAAGGGCTTGTTTTGGGGGCATTAGCAGGTTGAGCATTGAGACTTCAAAAGGAAGGATCAAAACCCTGAATATGTTCAACTTGTCTAGTTCTTAAACTGTTTTAATCACAGTCCTAGATCCAAATCTGGCTCCATCCCCATTAAATTGTAAGTTCCTTAAAGGCAGGGATTGTTTCATTTTTACCCTTCATATCTCCATCATCTAGCATTGTCCTTTATATATAGCCGTATGTACATGCCTATACTAAACATAATAAATATTTATTGAATTAAATTGAATTTAACCTATTTATAGTCACATTATCCAGTAATCCTGAAACATTTACTTATAATGATAATTTGATACCAAATTATACTCTACTTGTGTAATGTTTCAATGATTCTTCTAAAAATATTGTTTATTTAGGACATTTAAGTCTATTTGCTTGAAAAAGTATCTTTTCTTTTTTTCCCTGAGGCAATTTTGGTTAAGTGACTTGCCCAGGGTCACACAGCTAGGAAGAGTTAAGTGTCTAGGACCATATTTGAACTCAGGTCCTCCTGACTTCAGGGCTGGTGCTCTATCCACTGAACCAACTAGCTGTCCCCAAAGTATCTTTTCTTTTGTGAATTCATTATGAATACCTACTGAATATTGCATGCATTCATGTTTAATACATCTTAGATTCATTGATAACGAAATACTAAAACTCCTGCTAAACCATGACTGTTGATTCCACTCTTTTGTGGAGATGACACAGAAGTTTAAAAGATTATGTTAGTGTTGCTCAATCTGTGTTAGGCCTTGTCAAGTAGAAAAGGACTTAAAAATGCTTTTAGTGTAATATTTCCTGTTTAACAAATGTGAAAAAAATCAAACATTTCCCACTCTTTATTAACTTTCCCCAAATTCTCTCACTCATGGTTGATATCTTAGTAATTATCTTGTAGCAAAAATAACATATTTTCAGTGAAAACCATAGGAATGGTCTACAGGTGAAAAATAAATTGGTTGTAGCATTAGTCCAGCAAATAATGTATCTTAGAGAATTATTATAGATGAACAAATGAGAAATCTATCCTATGTAAGAGGAAGATTTTGGAATGATTTTTTTTTTTTGGCAAATTACTAATTGTTTTCAATGATTCTAAGATGTCAACTTCTGTAATGATTATTTTTTCCTGTCATCTTAACCAATCTGAGAGCTGTGTAGTAGTACCTCAAAGTTTTCTTATTTTGTAGTGACACTTTTATAAGAAAGTAATGCGTTGTGAATAAACCAATAAATATAATTTAAGACTAACTCATAAATATCAGAAAATTCATAGAATAGTTGTTATTTTCATTTGTTAAAATAGTTTTCTTTTGCTTTTATATAAATGCAGCTCTATAAATGGAAGCATCTATAATCAATGATTTTATTGTTCAGCCATTTTTCAATCATGTCTGACTCTTTCTGATCCTAATTAGATCTTTTCTTGACAAGCATAGAGTGGTTTGCCACTTCCCTCTGCAGCTCATTTGAAGATGAGGAAATTGGAGCAAATAAATTTAAGTGACTTGCTTAGAATCATACAACTAGGGACAGCTAGGTCGCCCAGTGGATAGAGCACCAGCCCTGAAGTCAGGAGGACCTGAGTTCAAATCTGGTCTCAGACACTTCCTAGCTGTGTGACCCTGGGCAATCACTTAACCCCAATTGCCTCAGCAAAAAGAATCATACAACTAGTTAAGTGGCTTAGGTCAGATTTAAACACAGGAAGAAGAGACTTCTTGACTTCCGGCCTGACACTGTATCTACTGCATCGCCTAATTACCCTGTAATCAAAGACTACTTTGAAAAAATATAACAAAATTATATACCTCACAGAGAATAACTTAGTTTAATTATTTTGTACTACTTGTAAGTTATACATGATGTTATGAAGATGATGAATATTCAGAAACCAATTGATTACTTAATACAATTTTGTCTTGTTATACTGTTTACAATTAAGTTGTTAGCTAATAATTTATTTTATATGTTTAGAAGTAAATATAATAATCATGACACTTACAAGGCCTTTTATTAGGAAAAAAAACTAAAAAGTAGCAAAACTACAGTTTTAATCTGAAGCTCCAGGAGATGAGAAACAACTGAAGATATTTATAGAGATATTCAGAGATACTTGTCAGGTCAAATAAAATAAACCTCTTAAAATTTTCATTTAGAGAGATTATTTTGCAACAGTCTTCATAAAAAGAAGGAATTGTTTGAATTTCTCTAAACTGAGGAAAGGGAATAATTAGAAGATAGTTTTAAATCTTGACAAGCTAAGAATTTCTCAGAAATCATTAAAATTTCACTTAAATTATTAAATAAAACATGCAATTAATTAAAATTAGATCATATTTCTGTTGCAGTTCTCTGCTTCCACTGTGAAATTAAGACACTAGTTTGAATCCATTGCAGAAAAAGAATGAATGCCCAATTCTGGAAAAGTTATTGCTTTTTGGAAGGAAAACAAATTCACTCTCTCTCTTCTTTCTCTCTCTCTTATCCACTGAATATTATCTTACATATACATGCATAAACATATGCATGTACATGTATATGTTTATTTTATACATTACATATGTACACATATCTAAATATGCAATTATATTCTACATCTGTCCATATAAATTCCATTAACTAAATCCTTGTTATATAATGAATTCCTTAATACTTTCAGTTAAAATTTTTTCTTATGTACATAATAATTTATAGGATACTTTTCTCAGATCAGTGCAAAAGGGTTTAAATATATTTTCCCAAACATTAGGCTTAGCAAGAAGCTTTATGTCCATTAACTTGTATGTTTATAAAAATTCCTTTTAGATAAGCCTTTCTTTAGCTATATTTCCTATAGCATTTAAAGTATATGCTCACACATATATACACATACATATGAAACATAATAGAAAAGATGCTAATATTTAATAGAAATATTTGTAGCCTAATAAAGGAAATAAGATTTTTACTCTTAGTTTTAAATTGATTATCTATATGACCTTAAGAATAAATAAATCTTTCTGAGGAAACCAAATAATTTTTTTAAATAAAAAGGAATAATGGCTTCTCTTGGTATCTTAGGTCTTACAATGCAGAATGAAATAATATAATTTATAAAGTTACTTTAATTCCACAAAATATCATTAAATTAGTATTAGTTTTTTAGAATATAACTCTGAAACAAGTATAAGTAGATATCATTCTACTCAATTAAATTCAACAATGATTTGTTTAGTTTTTACTATGTGACAATCATTGTGCACATTTTTATTTGGAAAAACTGGATAAATTCATAGCAATTTGTTTAATTGTACCATATCTGAATAAATAAGTGAATGAATGAAAATGCATTTATTAAGAGCTTATACTGTGTCAAGTACTGTGCTAAGCAATAGAGATATTAATAGAAATGACCTGTAGTCTGCTCTAAACAAGCTTACATCTTACTTGTTTCATTCAGAGGTGCTATTTAAATATGGTATGTGCTGAGTTCTGTTACAACAAAAGCTGTTTATCTTTCAGGTTTACTGAATTACTTATTGCTCATAAACACAATCACATTCCATATGGCAATGCTGAATGGAATCATCTTTGTAAAAGTTTTTGTAGTTTTTTTTTTTTTTTTTTTTTTTTTTTTTTTGAGGGAGATTATCCTCCCGTGTTTAGGAACCAAGCAAACCAGGGTTAGG
>JAJPUD010011147.1:0-42499 GCA_023553655.1 Myrmecobius fasciatus | reverse complement strand
CACATTGTATCTGCACCTGCTGCTTCAACATTAACCCATACCACAGGACTTCAAGATAGATAAAACAGTAAGCTAATACAATAGTAACAGAGAAAAGCAATAAATAGTAAAATAGTTAAATGATAAGATAATACAGTTGTAAAAGTATTATAATTTTTACAATTTGAAAATTTATGGAATAGTAAATTAATAAAATAATGAGCTTATGGTGCCTTTTATTCATTTGAGTAGCCATGTTACTTAATTTCCAAATTGTCTGGCTCTCCTCCCCACACACATGCACCATCTCATTTGAACCTGCTTCAAGAGTCTTCTTGCTTAAATATAAGTTTTACTATTGTTTCATTATTGATCTTAAATTGTCAGCGTCTTCTTTGGATACCTCATGAAATCTAAACTCTCCTTAGTATTCAAAACTCTCTATGAGAAGAACCAATTTTGCATATCCTATCATTTTTCCCTCCCCAGTATACAATTCAATGAAGCAAGTATTTATTTAGTAGGCTAGTACATACTAACTAGTACCAATCCTCACTTTAGTTGGACTGCTCTTTTTGGTGTTTCTCCAACATGTTGATTTTTATTTGTATTATTCACTTTACCTTGGGTTATCCAAAGCTTATCTATTCTTCATGATAGATGAGGATAAAAAACAAACAAACCAATAAGGCATTCAAATGTCTTTTAATTCCTCAAATTTGAATGGATGGAGAAAATATTGTTAACTAAAATATTGTGTAAAGTGTTGAGGATACAATTGCAAATGAAAACTTATATTTTCATGAAAGAGACTGGGTACATAGAAAAATGGAAGCACAGAGGGGCACTTTGATCCAAAAAGTTCTACAAATAGATGATGAATGGGTGTCAGGGAGGGAAGAGAGTGATATACTTTAAAGTACAATAATATTAAAATTACAAATATACAATTTGTTGCAAATACACAATAACTTCTTCTAATCATCTCTAATCACTTATTTTTCCAACTCTTCTATTAAAATAGTAAAATAGATTATTGATATTTAATTTCATTGGGATTAGGAATTATGTGATGAAGATACACACTGTGTCTATGCATGTGGATTCATTCCCTCCCTCTAACTTATCATCTCACATATTTATTTAAGTTACCAAAAGAGTAAGGAACTTCTTCATGGTCACAGAGTAGTGTCTAAGAGGACAGAAGTCAAACCAAATTATTCCTTATTTGAAGATAAACATTCTATACATTGATTATATTACCTCTTACCAAAATCTATATTAATTCTACTATAAATATTTCTTTTATAAAGTGACAAAAATTCAACTTCAGGTCAAGCAAAAATGATAGTGTAGGTATTGCCTTATTAAAATTACAGCACACATTACTCCTTCCTTTTAATCATCAGGATCTTGTAAAGTATGTTTAATTAATAAATTTCCTCTTATTAATATGTACAATCACTTTTCAATGTTAGTTTACTTAATGGTTTTCTTAGAATGTTCTATAGGCATCATTTTTGAAATTGGTTTCTGTCTTATATGACAAAAATAATCTAACAAAAATATGTACAAAATAATGCATCAGGAAAGACATGTGGTTTGGATGATACACTATTTTGTAAATATTTTTGTTAGATGATTTTAATAAAGGCAAGTTTTGAACATAACTCTTTCAAACTCTCACTTTCATTGACAGGTTAGGCCCAGAATATTCTATAAAATCTCTTTGGGGAGTCTAAAGGCAATCTTAGGTCTTGAGGAGGGGTTCTCTATCACTGTTCCTTGAGGATTCTCATAATCCTCTATCAGTTGTTACCCATTTGTCATCCAACCTTAGTTAGCCTTTGGAACAGTTGATATAAAATGCATGTCTCAAACACTTATGTGTCATACTTTCTCACTAATATATAATACGTCTTGTGAAAAAGTGAGCTCAAGCTTATGAGTATTTGTGTTAAAGGGATAAATCAGAACTCATGAAAGTCTTTTCTCAAAAATTTTCCCCATGGGGAAGTATTAGCTTTCTAACTGAAATCTTTGTCTAATCTTGATCTGCCTTTCTTCACAATGCCCAGTTATCATAAGCTCCTCATATAGAAGGTGCTTGCAGCTCAGGTATACTGTGATTATGATGAAAATCCCTAGTTCTCTAGCTATCTGAAGTCTAGAAGTTCTTTTTCCTTCCACACCAAATAATTCCTTCTCTGGTAGTTATCTAGAGCCCTCCACCACTAAAATGTTAGATACTGAATATTCCTATACTAGGTTCCAGTTTTATCCAGTTCCTCAGGATGTGACCAAGTAATTTAACCAACTTAAATAAAGGTCCTGTACAACCTGCTTGGAACATCTTGATTGAACAAAAATGATAACATTTCACTCACACTGAATTCAATCTTATGATTAAATGATTGATTCAATTGAAATATTTTCTAACCTGAGAAATGTATTATTTATTTTAAGCGTGATGATTCAATTAACCCCCAACCTTATACATCTGTACTCTTGGAGGAAGGTAACTAATGAGAAAAAAAGAAACAGGGTTTGGTTTAAAAACAAAGCAGCTAAGAGGAAAGTAGGAATTGAATACCTAAGATTCTTTTTTTGTATTTTTTTTTTACTAATTTTGTTAAATATATCCCAATTATATTTATTTTTTATTAAAACTTTTTATTTGCAAAACATATGTATGGGTAATTCTACAACATTAACCCTTACAAAGCTTTCTGTTACAAATTTTTCCCCCTACTCCCCACCCATCCCCTAGATGGTAGGATATCCACTACATTTTAATTATGTTAAAATACTTGACAAATTGAATATATGAATACATATTTCCACACATCATTTTTGTGCAAGAAAAATCATATCTACAAGAAAGAAAAATCAGAGAAAGGAAACAATGCAAGCAAACATCAATAGAGAGTATGAAAATGTTATGTTGTGGTCCACGTTTCACATCCCTCTCTCTGGATGTATATGGCTTTCTTCACTGAACAATTGGAAAAGATTCTTAAGCAAAGTTTTAAGAAAGTGAAAATGTAAAATACAACCATAATTTAATAAGAAGAAAATATAAAACATCCTATATTGGTTTTTTCCCAGTTGTGTCTGATTCTTCATGACCCTATTTGGGTTTTTCTTGGCAAAGACACTAGAGGAGTTTGCCATTTTCTTTTCCACTTTATTTTTCAGATTAGAAACCTAGTGATGATGCTCACTGGGTTAAGTATTTGATACAAAGTGATGCAGTTGGTAAATTTCTGAGGCCAGATTGGAAGTCAGATCTTCCTAATTTCAGGCCCAGCATTCTATCCACTACCCTACCTCACTGCCCTATCCTGCACTTACAATTCTCTTAATACATCACAAAGTATAGATATTGCTTTTTTCATAATGGATTTTGCCCATAATGAATTCATTGCATTTCACACATAATTTTTATAAAACTATTTGTATATATTATTTTATTTAATCATCATCATAAACATAGAGTATCAGACTGGAGTGAGAAAGACTTGGATTCCAATCTGGTGTTAGATATTTGCTAGCTGTGTGACTCGAAATATGTCACTTAACTTCTTTTTATCTGTTTCCTCAACTGTAAAGCAAGAATAATAACAGCACTTATCCTCCAGTATAAATAAAATAATAATTGTAAAATGTCAAAATTGTACCTGGGACATAGTAAACAATATATAAATGCAAGCTATTGCTGATATTATTATAGTTGCTGTCATGATTTTTGATATTTTTAAATTCCACTGAAGAAAATAAGGCTCAAACAAATTATGATTTGCTCACAGCCATATAACTAGTAAAATATAGATTCTGAAATGAGGCCGAAGCCTTCTTTTTTTGCCTTTATATTACCTGATTACAGCATGGTGTTTGTCAAACAGTAATTGCTTCATAAGTTTTTGCTCATTAATTCAAATTCTACATTTAGTGCCTGTTCTATTCTCATATACTACAAATAAATTTCAAAGGCACTTATTTTTATTTTCTTGTTTTTCAGATGAGGAAATCAAAATTCAGAAAGAGATTATATTCACAGGATCAGAGTCTTAGAGACATAAAGCATTTTAGAGATTATCCAATTCATGTATCATTTTTTTTAAATTGAGAAAACAAGAAAGAGATTAAATGATTTCTATAAAGCTACATGTCTAGTTGGTAGCAGACCTGAGTCTAATACCCAGGTATCTTCTCTCTTGGTCAAATAATCTTCAAATTATGGCATAGATTTTCTTCCTCTATTCCCTTCCTGGATTTAAAATATTATCGAAGTGTCTTTCATTGGCTTTTATTCATGCTTGATAGGACTAAGATTTTAATAAAAATTAGAAGTTGATTTTAATTAAAATGCTATAAAATTTATTATAAATATTATAATGTATGATATAACTGATAAGCATATAATAGATTACACAATTTTATTATGTCATAATTATAATACATTATTATTTGAATTTATTAAAATTGTATTAAAATCAGAAGCTACATGTAAAACATTTCTTCAATTACCAAGCAACTTCCTCATGCCTGACAAAATACAATAAAATAATTCAAGGCCCACACTCACTTTCTTAAATTTCTTCTTGAATAAAGACAGTGTTGATGCACTATTTAGCAAGTAAGAGGCTCTTCATATTTGGGCTACCTGAAACAAGTGATTCTCTTCCCCACTGTTCAGTGGTGAAACACAAGTGAATTTCAGTCCAATCTCTGATCTGCCAAATAGACCTAACCCTGATAAAACCAGAAAAGCTATTAAGAGATTCACAACAATTAAAAAAAAAAAGACCAATATGTGACCCAATTGCTGGAAGAGATACAAAACTAATTAGAATATGGCTTCCCCCCAAATATTAGCTGAATCTTTTTTTTTCCCATTATATTAGCCTAAGCTGCCAAAATAGGTATTACAGAGATGTTGGCCTGAGTACTTTGAACACTACTTAAAGCAGCCTCTGAAAAAATATTCTAAACAATAACAATGCTAATAGAAGCATCTTTGAAAGATTTCCATGAGCACATAGCACATAATTACAAAATAAAAATAGGTAAATACACATTAATAGTATAATGATTAAATAAATCATGATTCATTAACATAATTAAATATCTCGATTCAATCATAATTAAAATTTATGGTTTATACAATAAGATCTATGCAGAACATTATGAAATAAAGAAAAATAAAAAAAACTACTTACAAACATATGAGGAAAAAACTGAAAAATAAGTGATCTTGATGGGTCTTAAAGAGACAAAAATAATATGATAAATTGTGGGCTGAAATTAATTAATTTAAATGTAAATTATTTAGAAGCAAGATTAGTTGTTTAATATTCAAAGACAAATTTTAATAACAAATTTAGTCTTAAATTTCTTTAAATAATTTCTTTGAATCAATCTTGTGGCATAACAGATGAAAGTGCTGGAATTAGAGGTAGGAAGACCTAAGTTCAATGTTGTCTTAGTCATTTTCTTTCTGTGTGGTTATAGAAAGGTCAATAATCTCTCTCAGAATAAATTTAATTATTTGCAAAATGGGGAAAATAACAGCATCTCCTTCACTAGGCTGTGTTGTAGATCAAATAATGTAAAGAAGGTAAAGTGCATTGCAAAGATTAATGTACTTTTCAGCTTAATAATTTGCCTTCACATAGAACTTTATTATTTGTGAAATAGCTTGCAAATATATCTTTTGACTTTCACAACAAACCTGTATGGGGTGGGGTGATGATATTATTATGCTCATTTTATAGTCCTGAAAAAAAGACTAAGAAAGGTTAAAGAAGGACTTCTTCTGGATCATATAGATAGTGAGTATTTGAGGCTGCATTTCTTTTTTTCCCCTTTTTATTATTTATTTTAATGCACATTTCTTTATAAATCATGTTAGGAAAGGAAAATCAGAGCAAAAAAATCATGGCAGATTGAAAAAAAACAAAAAAAAAGATGTGAACACAGCATGCATTGATTTACATTCAGTATACCAATTTCTTTTTCTGCATGCAGATGGCATTTTATTTCCAAAGCCTATTGGGATAGTTTGAGATCACTGAGCCACTAAAAATGAAGCCTTTCATAGCTGAATGCCACACAGTTTTGCTGTTTTTATGTACAATGTATTCATGGTTCTACTTGTTTTGCTCAGCATCAGTTCATATGTATCTTTCCAGGACTTTCTAAAATCCGTTTGTCCAACATTTTTATAGAAAAATAATATTCCATTACCTTCATAGACCACAGCTTATTCAGCTATTGCCCAATTGATGGGCATCTATTATTTTTTCAATTCTTTGCTACCATAAAAAAGAACTATTACAAACATTTTTGTACATGTGGATCTTTCCCCCTTCTTTATGATTTCTTTGGGATACAGACCCTGGAATGGCACTTCTATGTCAAAGGATATGCACAGTTTTATAACTCTGGCATAGTTCCAGATTTCTCTCCAGAATCAGGGTCATTTCACAACTCCAGCAACAATGCATTAGTATCCGAGTTTTCCCACATCCTTTCTAACACTGATGATTATCTTTTCCTGTTATCTTACCCAATTTTAGCCGGTGTGAAGTGGTGTCTCAGATTTGTTTTAATTTACAATTCTCTGATCAATAGTGATTTTGAGCATTTTTATATAAGTATAAATGGCTTTAATCTCATCATCTGAAAATTGTCTGTTCCTTTATCAATTGGGGAATAACTTGTATTCTTATAAATTTGACACAGTTCTTTATATATGTTAGAAATGAGACCTTTTTCAGAAATACTAGTTATAAAGATTTTTCCCAGCTTTGTAGTTCCCTTTTAATCTTGTTCCTGTTTGCTTTGTTTTTGAAAAATATTTTTAATTAAATGTAATCAAAGTTGTCCATTTTACTATTCATAATGTTCTCTAGTTCTTCTTTGGGCATTCCCTTCTCCAAAGATCCAATAGGTAAATTATCCCTTATTCTCCTAATTTGTTTATGGTATCATTCTTCATGCTTAAATCAAGTATCCATTTTGAGGCTGCATTTCAACTCAAGTCTTCTTGTCTTGAGGCCTGTCCACTGTGCCACCTATCTATCTCAAATGTTATATAGATGTCATTTTTATAACAATCATGATTATTATATCTTAAAGAAGACCTGCCTAATAATAAAAAATAAGACCCAGAAAGCTTTCTAAATTTCTTGAGTTTAAAGGCTGTTTATTTTTCCCTTTATATCTTCAATATATAGCAGAGTGTCTGCATTACATATGCACTCAATCAGTGTTTGTTATCTGCCTATTGTATTTAAAAAAACTGTCTATGTCTGTGTAAAGTTTCTATTTGTCTTTTTTTTCTGATTCACAGGGTTGAGGAAGGTTGTAAGTCAACTTCTTGAAATTGTAAATCTTTTCTAAAAGGAAATAATACTGTAGGTTGCTGCAGTAGGAGTTACATACACACGTGTATATAGATAGATAGATTACACATTAATACATATATATATTTGTGTATGATTAGATAGACGAGTATACACACAAATGTATGTATATGTGTGTATTTGAAATCTAAGTTATGAACAAAGAACAAATTTCCTCTTGTATTTTTGTTGTGAGAACTCTTTCCTCACTTGTTCTGTCTATAGAGATTTAGACTATCTTTTCTGTTAAATTGTTGCCTTCCAGCTTTCCTGTTCCATCCCAACCCATCTAGTTATGAGTAATGTTGGCTTTGAGCATACTCTCTTCCTTGGTCAGGAAGAAGCCCAATGGGTGATTTTCAGGTATAATCAAATCCTAGACTATCCTCCTGTTTGGAAAAAGTGATAGAAAGGACTGAACTCTTTATCTGCCTCCATAGCCTATCCCTTCAACTTCTCTGCATTTTAAAACAACCTTTGAGATCTTAATTATCATATCTTTAAACAGGATTGGGAACTGGTTAGCTGGATAGGTTCCATCTAGCTCCTCCTTGATCCTCCCTCTGAGCTATTTTTCCTGTAAAACTACCCACAGTCTCCCTCATCTTTGCTGAAGTCCTTTTAGGTTAGCCTATCAATCAATGGCATATTCATACTTTACAGCATATTTCTTCATTAGATTATACCAAGTTCTTTTCCTTGGTAACCCTATTGCTCTGTCAAATATATTTCCTATTTACCATTCCTGGTGCCTATTTTACCTCTTCATTTTGTCTGTAACTTTTTCTCCTGAATAAATGTCCCTTTTGGCAAAGAGAATAGCCATTCTGAATTTGTCACATTTATTTTGCACTAGAAATTACTACCCTGACCTCATCAATGACCACTGTGAACAAATTCCTGCACTTTGTCATGGATTCAAGAAGATTTAATTTCATTTCTGTCTTCTACAATGACAAGTGCTATGACTCTGGAAAAAGTCACTTTTAAGCCCTCAGTGTCAATTTCTTTATTTTTAAGATAGTTATAACAAGTGCCAACTTGATAAATTATCTTGAGGATCAAATGAGATAAGACATTAAATCCTATGCAAACTTTAAAGTGTTATAGAATTATTTTGTTGTCAACATTCTGAGGCAGCAGGACACAGAAGAAAGATCATTGGCTTTGGCTTCATTTCTCTTCTTTGACCCTGCTCCATACATGATCTAGGGATAATTATTTAAGAAATTCAAGCTTCACTTTCCTCTTCAGTGAAGCTAGAGGATTGAACATGAAGATGACTGAAATGTCTTGCAACTATGTTATTGAATCTTCATTTATTTTTTGGCACAAAAGCTTTTCTGGAAAATAGCTTTAAAAACCAGGTTAATTTTAGGATGATGTTTTGTCACTTATTTACCACTATTAATATTTAAATAATATTGTTTAGATTGTGATTTCACTATGGCCACTGTAATTGAATACCTTTTTGTAGTGGTTAGCTGTCTCTTCCTTTCTTCCATCTCTAATTTCATAATTAATATAAATAGGAAAATAACTGGAAAAACTATGTAAATATTTACTTCCCAGGAAGGCATCCAACCCATTCATAATTTTTACATCATTCTTAAAATGTGTTACATTTTTCTTTAAAAAGTTAAGCAATATTGTGTAACAAAAATATCACTGCACTAGGTTTTAGAGCTCAGCCCTGCCTTTTGGGTCCTGTGTGACCTTAGACAAGGCACTCGGGCCTCAGTTTATTCATTTGTAAAATGAGGCCTTCAGACTGTATGGTTTGTAATATCTCCTTTGTCATTTCTATGAGACTACGATTCTTTGGCTTCACTTTAAAATCATCCTCATTTTTTGTTGTTGCTGATTATTTATATGATTTCATTGAAACATAGTGTTCTAGTGAGGAAACTTTCCCTGAAAATGAAGATCAGCACTTGCTCTGTAATCTTTTTGCTTATAGAGAATCAGTCACCTAAGGCAATGAGTAACTACTGAAATATTCAATATGTGTCAGAGGAGAGACATTTTCAAATTTTCCTTTTAAATAATTAAGTTTTGTTAAACTCTAGCAATTATTAGTAAGAGAAACTATTCTATTTTACTTTACAAACTTCTGTTGTTGTTGCTTTTATGAAATCACAATAGTATTTTTTTGCATACTAAGGATGAAATGAAAAACTTCTGTCATTACTGCTTATTGAAAAGTGAATGTTAATGCTGCACAGTTTGGCACAAAGTATAAACATAAGTGGATAATTGTACATTCCATTTCCATTTTATCATTCACAAAAATTAACATTTGAAAAAAATCCTGGTCTTTCATGTTTTTTGCGCCTTTTATTTTAAAACCTTGCAGGCTAAACAAAACTTGTACATTAGGTCCTGAAAAAATTTTTTTTTTAAAGAATCACTGCCATTTAAAGATTTGCTTTTTATGAACCAAGAACTATTACTCAGTTTTTATGCTTTACCTGTCATATATATGCACATAATGATATAATAACATATATATGTATGTATGCCCCCCTCCTTGATATGGAGTTTGCACTTATGGAATTGAAAAGGTCAAAACTTCTAGATAAAACATTATGAAACAAAGGCTTGTTTGAGTTTAAATGTTTCCAGGCAACAAAAATTGACAAGTTCATGGAACAAAGTACCAGGTTTTTTTTTTTTTTTTTTGTTTGGCTTTTTTTGTTTTGTTTTGTTTTTAATAGATGAAAAACACAGTGAAGGACATTAAGATAAAGCAGTAGACATACTACTCTCGATTTACAAGGCCCTTGACCCTTGCCCAGTTCTGTCAGTTGCCAGATGGGCTGGGATTTAGATTTCTCTATGATAGTCCTGCATAAAGCCCAACAAGGAATATGAGATTGGAAGGATTACAGCAAGATATATGTCCCATTGACCCAAATTGTGGGGAGGCAACAGGGAATTGTAAGCAGCAAAAATAATAATTTTCAACATCCATTTAGTACATCATCCATACACATACAGCTCCTCCCTTCCCTGCAACAGAGGAGTGGGCTATCTTTTCATTGCCTCTTCTAATATTTTACTTGCTGACACATGCACACACACACACACACACACACACAAATGGACACCTTTAGAGTATTCCAGCTAAATGGCTCTTTAAAAATAATAATGATGGTTTATCCTCTGATAGACACATACTCAGTAAGTAGTCTGATTTCTTAGGGAAATTTTCATTTATTATTGTATTACTATCGGTCCCTCAAGGTTCTAGTATTGAGTTTTACCAATTTCCAGAGTAATGAATATAGTAATTACATCTTCTTTAATGGAAGTTCACATCTAAATGCAGTTAAATAAGAAAGAACATCTGTCTGTGAATTTAATTGTCACTTCAGAGATTTTGAGAAGACATTGACCCCAATTATTAAACTTGCTTATAGAAATTGGAGGCCACCTGAAGGGGAATGCATGTTACCCAGAAACTTACCTGAATAGAAAGAAAGGCATTTTTCTTCTTCAAAAATTCAGAAGGTACATTAACTTTCTTGAGGTGTTGATCTATGCTATTATAGATACCCAAGGTGTGAAGTCAAAAGATTTAGACTGTTAGCTAAGGACTTATTTAAACTCATGTGAGAAATAATATTCATTAAAGTGAAAATCATTCTTAGAGGTCCTAAGCCTGAGGGAATGGTTGTATAAAATAAAGATCTTGGAAGTTATCACCAAACTTAAGGTTTGATCATAAAACTTCTTTTTCTTCTCTAATCAAATGAATAAAAATTCTGCCAGCATCATTTTTGAAATTGCCATCATAATTGTCATCATTTCAGTTTGTATAGTAATTTGCAAAGGGTTTTCAAATACAGTTTCTCATTTAATTATCACAACCATGTGAGGTAGATAAGTCAAATATGATTTTCCACATTAATATACCTCAGGCTCATGCAAGGCCATTTTGCACAAGGTCACACAACTAATAATGGTAGAAGCAGGTTCATAATTAGGTCTTTTGTTGCCAAGTGCTCTTAACATATTTGAATAATAAATATTAAGTTTTTTAATGATAGAACAACTGTGGAGAGCATAAAATTCAATACCTATGATTTAAATATTTGTGTGAACATTCAGTGAAGAAAATGATAAACTTGTTTAAGGAACAATGTGCAAAAAGTGCACAACACAGAAGAGAATAAAATTAAAAAGAAGCAAACAAAAAATTGACATCTCTGAATACACAGTGTAGTATTTATTATATAAATTTTCTTGAAGTGGAAATTTCTTCATATTTTGCATCCTCTTTTATGTTCTATTGCTCAAATAACATTTTTTCTTTTTATATTTTCTATTTAAGTTTCAATACTTTTTTAAATGGAATCTATGTACCAGGAATTCATTTAGAAACTCTTTTCTTAAGAAAATAATAGAAGGACTAAAGGCAGATAATTTACTAATTTTTTAATTAAAGCTTTTTATTTGCAAAACATATGCATGGGTAATTTTTCAACATTGATCCTTGCAAAGCCTTCTATTCCAAATTTTCCCTCCTTCTCCCTACCCCCTCCCCTAGATGGCAAGTAGTCAAACACGTGTTAACTATATTAAAATATATGACAGATCTAATTTATGTATACATATTTATACAGTTATCTTGTTGTACAAGAAAAATCGAATCAACCAGAAAAAAACAACTGAGAAGGAAAATAAAATGCAAGAAAACATCAAAAGAAAGCACAAAAATGCTGGGTTGTGATCTACACTCAGATTCCACAGTCTTCTCTCTGGATGTAGACAGCTTTCTTCATCATTGAACAATTGGAACTGGTTTGAAACATTTCATTGTTGAAGAGAGAAGGGTAGCTAATTTAGCATTTTTAAATAGCAAAATGTATTTTTGAAGGGATAGTAACTAAGTATCTAGAAAGACAGTAGTGATCACAAAATGTCAGGCAGGCTTCATCAAGAATTGATCATATAAGACCAATTATAATTCCTTTTTTTAGCATTTCATTGGAGTCAAGAAAATCTGAGTCCAAATTTGACCTCAGATACTTGCTATCCAGTTGAGCATGGATATCTACCATATTAGGTAAATTATTTATTCCTTTAATATTGTATTGTTTTCAAAAACCTTTTCAATTATTTATGTGGTCATGTAAAATTACTAAAAAATACATGAAAGCAGAGATCAGTATATGAATGGATAAGAATTTGCAGCATGAGAAGAAATAAAAATGAGGGAAATATTTTGATATATATTTATATGAATATATAAGATTATTCATGTATATTATTTAGTTCTTAGATAAGATGGAAGAACACTGACAAAAATAAAAAATATATATTAAATGGTACAAGATAAACTTCAAAGAAAAAAGTAATTGAACAAATAATAAAAAACTCATGAATAAATTAAAAAGTTACAATTTAATCCCTATTCATTTATCTATTCTATGTTTTCTTGATGGAAGTATTTAAATTTTATATTAAGGTCTATTTTGGCTTATTTTTTGTCATTTTCCTTTATTAAATTATCTATTGGTTTTATGAATTTTTCCCAATCAATTCTTTCTTTATTTATTTATTTGTTTTTTGCAAAACATATGTATGGGTAATTCTTCAACATTAACCCTTACAAAGCTTTCTGTTACAAATTTTTCCCCTCACCTCCCACTCCTCCCCTAGATGGCAGGATATCCACTACATGTTAATTACGTTAAAATACTTGACAAATCAAACATATGTATACATATCAAACATATGTATACATATTTCTACACTTATCATTGTTGTTCAATAAAAATCGTATCTACAAGAAAGAAAAATCAGATAAAGGAAACACAATGCAAGCAAACATCAATGGAGAGCATGAAAATGTTATGTTGTGAACCACATTTCACATCCCTCTCTCTGGGTGTATATGGCTTTCTTCAGTGAACAATTAGAAGTGGTTTGAAACATTTCCCAATCAATTCTTTAGGAAAAAATTATATTGCTTCTAATTTATCTTTAGGGGGCAACTAGATGACACAGTGGGTAGATCACTGGAACTGAAATCAGAAGGACCTGAGCTCAAATCCAACCTCAGACACACTTACTTGCTGTGTGATCCTGGGCAAGTCACTTAATCCCAATTGCCTCACCAAAGATAAACCAAAGAAAAAAACAAAACAAAACTATTTAATCTTTAATACTTTCTTCAAAAACATATTATTGTAATATAATATCTATCTAATTGTTCTCAGTGAAGAGTCTATTTATTTTTGTGCATTTGTTTGTGATTTTTCACATCATGATTTGAAACTACTTTCCTTAAAGGTGATATGTACTACTGAGAAAGATGTATTATCCAATAAGTAACAGGAGAACTATCATATTTGATTTTCTGAAATTCCTTTCAGAGACAACTTTTTTCTTGTTTCTTTTTTTCCCTTTGTCTGTTTCTCTGTCTCTCTGTCTCTGTCTCTATCTTTCTCTCTGTCTGATTCTGCCTCTCTATCTGTCTGTCTGTCTCTCTCTGTCTCTTTCTTATTTTGGTTACATTTATTGAACTCTCAAACTATAAACAACTTTGTTGACTAGTTCATCCTATAACTAATTTTAAACTTTAAACTTTAATTTGTATTTAGAAATTATATGATTTGGTGTCCCAACCACCACCAGATATACATGTAGTATGAGATTAGATTTGTGTGATTCAAAGGAAAATAGAACAGATGGCTTGGGCCTCCTTTCCTACAATATATGTTTTCCAAAGGATGCTTTAATTTCTGCCGAAAGGACAAATAGAAAGTTGAAAGTTATTAATGTAAGGGATGTAATTTTGTTCAAGCTAATGTTTAATCACTTTTTTTTTATTTTTAGGGAAAGCAGGAACCCAAGCTTTATATCTAAGGCTTGAATTCTTTCTCACAAAATTCCAGTTCCACAATGAATACATATAACAAATAGTAAAGAAACAGATTTATTCAAATTGGTATCAAAACAGAAATCAGAGAAGGTAATAATAGATAATAATAAAAATAATAATGCCATAACATTTAAAGAGTTCTTAGCTATGTTCCAGATACTGTTAAGTACTTTATAATTATTATTTTATTTGATCACCCTCTAAATTGTGTGTTATTCTTATACCGATTTTACACACATGAAAACTGAGGCAAACTGAGTAAGTGACTTGCCCAGACTTACACATCTATTGCATGTATGAAGCCAAACTTGGGATCAAGTCTTCCCAATTCTTGGCAGGCCATTCTACCCACAGCACAATTCAGCTGCCCCATAGGAGAATAATAAAGGAGTTCTGTTACTGTTAGCTCTGGTCAATTAAGAGAGAGAGAAAGAGAGAGAGAGAGAGAGAGAGGAGGGTGGGAGAAAGATTTTATCCGATGAAAAGCTCCCTGTAGTGTCTACTATAGCAAGATAAGTATACTACATGATGGACATGTACAATTCTTTCATGTCTTCCCTGAGGTGCAGGGATTGGCTTCTTCCATATCTTTCCTCAAAGCTTGAATCCCAGGGTGCCTATACAGTCCAAAATGAAAAAAAAAAAGAAATCAAAATGAAGACCTCTCCCCTGAACTGCTGTTATGCATTTGTCTCTATGTATGAGGAAAAATCCCTCCCCCAGGGCTTTAGATCTGGAGTTACATATGTTATGTATTGATATTAATTCACTTTCTATGTTACTTTTAAGTATATATAAATATAATTTCCCTTTTAAATAATTATGACTTTGCCTTTTCTTTTGGAAGGGAGTTAAGGAGATAGTATAGATCACTTTTTATATGAACATATATGGGAATGCCATCTACCAGTTAAGATTTCCAGTATCCATGAAAAAAAAAATGGAAAAATTCCATGCTAGTAGCCATTGAAATATTTCTCAATTATTTTTACATCACCTATGTTGCAAATTTAACAGTATGATCATTATTTACCAATAGGAAGGTAAGATGCTAAAATATGACTCCACAAATTACTTTGGGTAAAGATTATTTCATATAAAATATTTCTAAATTAAAATTTTAATAAATTTGCACCTCTAGGCTATTCCAAAGACATAGAGAGAGCTCATAATTCTAGAACTTTTAGTTAACACAGGAAATTTTTACCCCATGCATTTTTCCCTTTTAACAAATAGAAGGGAAAACATTAGCTTTGGAGTGGGAGGAACATGGAATAGGCTTCCATTTTGGAAAAAATATGTGACTTAAGCTGAGCTTTAAAGGAAGACCAAAAACCTAAGAAGTGAAGGAGAAGAATGAGAGCACTATAGGCAATGGGAAAAATCAGAAAATAATTCAAGGATTTGTGAAACAAGTGATAAGTAATTGTGGTGCTTATTTTGTTCATTTCTCAGATTCATAAAAGAATGCCTACTCTAATAGAAAACTCTCTAGTCCCTCCATAGTGGAGCTAAATTGTCTTGAGTTACTACAAACTTAATCAATATATATATATAGTTGGATCCTACAATTGATTAGATCAGAGTAAACTTTGAATACCAGCTACCCAGACCATATTGCCACATATTTTGCCACTTTATTCTATTATTACATAATATTATTATATAATATTTTATTTTCCCCAGTTACATGTAAAGGC
Organism: Myrmecobius fasciatus; assembly: GCA_023553655.1. NCBI lineage: Eukaryota > Metazoa > Chordata > Mammalia > Dasyuromorphia > Myrmecobiidae > Myrmecobius > Myrmecobius fasciatus. The sequence goes on along the minus strand of JAJPUD010011147.1, from coordinate 26,519 downwards.
AATTTTTGATATTCATTTACAAAATAAATTGAGCTCCAAATTTTCTCATTCGCTCACATCCCCCTCTCTGAGACAGTAAGCAGTTTGATAAAGTTCAAGTTCAGTCATTCAAAACATATTATCATATTAGTCATGTAATGAAAGAAGACTCAGACCCACCTGGGGGAAGAAAAAAACACAAAGAAAATGAAGAAAGTGAAAAATAATATTTTTGATAGGCATTCAGTCTCCATCAATTCTTTCTCTGGGTAGAAAGCATTTTTCACTATTGGTCTTTTGGAATTGTCTTGGATCATGGTATTGCTGAGAATAGATAATGCATTTGCAGATGATTATTGTATATTATTGCTGTTACAATGTACAATGTTCTCCTGGTTCTATTAATTTCACTTTACATCAGTTCCTAGGGTTTTTTAAACTGCCCTGTTCATCATTTCTTATTGAATAATAGTATTGCTTCACATTCATGTAGCACAACTTTCTTCAGCCCTTCCTCAATTAATGGGCATCTCTTCAATTTTCAAATCTTTGCCACTACAAAAAAGAATGACTATACCTATGTTTGTACTTATAGCTTCTCCTTCCCTTTGTATTTTTTCCCACATCCCCTGCAACATTATTATTTTATTTTGCCACTTTCCAAAATAATTTAATAGCTTTTTTATTAAGGATATGCTAAGCAAATCACTTGTGGATTGATTAAACATCCATGTGAGTTTGTTCTTACTACATACAGAGGATAAAGATGACCATTAACCAACCATTGATTCATAAAACAAATGTCATAAATTGAATTGGAGAGAGTAAAATGATTTCTACCTCCTGTTCTCCCTCTTTTCTCTTTCTCCTTCATCAAAACCAAAAAAAAAAAAATAAGCCTAATGTTATTGTTCTATGTTTGTGCTTCTCAGTTTCAAGAGCTAGGGGGGAAAAGTTTGAGCCAAGAATCTAGATAAGTTGTTACAATCTATCAGGTCAGCATGACAGCACTGAAAAGTCAGGGACCCTAGGTCTCAAAGCATTAGAAACTTTTGGAATTGGAAGTAGAACTGTGTTCTACAGGAAATGATCTAAACCATATACCAATTTATCTTCTTCCTAGAAAGGAGGGAGGGGTTGAGAAGGATTGAAGTCTATGTAATTGGGGGAATAAGTTTGTATATTTTAATTATACCTCTTGAAGTAAATATTTCTTTGTAAAAGTTAATCTTGGGGCAGCTTGGTGGCACAGTGGATAGAGCATCAGCCCTGAAGTCAGGAGGACCTGAGTTCAAATCTGGTCTCAGACACTTAACATTCCCTAGCTGTGTGACCCTGGGCAAGTCACTTAGCCTCAATTGCCTCAGCAAAAAAAGCAAAAAATAATAACAATAATAATCTTGCCTTTAGCGGCTAGTTAGAACTTGAGTACAGGGCAGCACAACTACAGCTACAATAAGATCATAAGTAGGGAGTAGATTCATTTGCAGAGAGTCTAGGTTTCTCCAGATGTCCTTAAGAATTCCTAAAAAAAAAAAAAAAAACTTTGGGAGAGGGAAGAAATCAACCGATGTGATCTTCAAACAGTGGTTGTCAAGGTACTCCGTTATTCATAACCTATGTAATTTTGAGTGAGTCAATTTCCCCTGGGTCTCAGTTTCCTCTATAGTAAGATGCAGAATAAGACATGAATGATTCTATTTTAGATTTTGTTGTTGTTCATCCTTAATTCACAGAGAGGATCAATGAAATCAGAAGGATAATGTCTTAATGACTTTATGAAGTTAAAGGACACAGATTCAAATCCCAGTTTTGTTATTAACAACCTATATGACCATGTAATCATAGATACGGAGCTTGAGGAATCTTCTATTGGAGTAAATTAATAGATATTTTATTTATCTTTTAGCTTGAAATTATTATCTTTGAGCCATTCTAATCTCTATAATAACTGAATAAAAGATAATATGATAAACAGCACCAATTAGTTAAATTCTTACTGAAACTCTTAGGTCACCAAATATTTCCTCAAACAGTATACCTCAAAATAGAAGTCTGAGGTGAGTACAGTAATCCTCCTGATTGAAATAAGTGAAGGAAGACAATATTTCATTTCATAATTCTGATTCACTGCTCACTTTACAATGACGTGTTATGTGATTGAACACTAACAATCAGGCCATTACCCTTATCCCTGTGTACATTGTGATGATTCTCCAAGGAAAAGAACTCCTACTGATAAGCCATATGTACGTCTAACAAACTCACTTTACTTCCTAATCAAGCTACTCCTGAAAAGGAAAACCAAGGGGGCTGTGCCATATCAAACAAATTTGTAGGAAGGTATCACCACTTCAGTTCCCCAGATTCAGAGTCTCAGTCTCTTGAGTTCCTTATCCTCTCATATGCTCTTTCTTGTAGAAGATATAACAAATGTATTATCATAACCTGGGGGTGGCCTTTCATAATCATAGGTCCATATCTGTTCTTTTTACATATATATATATACATATATATATATATATATACACAATGTTTGTATTTACATATATATAGTATTTGTATATGTATTTATACATGTATGTACATATGTGTATATATAATGCTATATTCAAATCATTTTTATATTATATGACAAATTTCCATGTTAACTCTGAAAGTTATCTGAACTACACCCTGATTTTTTAGAATAGGATGCAATTGCCAGCATAGATTATAAATGATATAGTGACATTGTTTATCCATTCATTTATAACTTATCTATTAAATATTTATTGTGTACAAGTTTTTATTGTAGATGCTCAGTGAAGTGTTGATAGTGAACAGCTTAATTTGATGTTAACAACAAAAATACTAACATTTTTTATGGTTCATCAGGCATTTAAAATCAAATATAATATTTCTATGATGGACAAGTAGCAAATTGTCCAATTCCATTACCTAATAGTATTTCAAACTATACAATGTTTTTGAAAGATTTGCAACATTAAATGACAACATGAATATATTTTGTGCGAAAAAAGCAAGTTAAAATAATTCAGGTTTTATATCTATGTGAACTGGCAAGAAATAAGACATTAGAACACACTGCTAGAGAGGCTATGGGAAGACACATCTACAGATTTGCTCTTGTAAGCAAAGGAATTGGTTCAATTTTTTCTGAATTTCAAATGTAAGAAAATTACACTAAATCGTCCTTACTTTTTGACCTAGGCATTCCATTATTGTACATATCCTGGAAAGATAAAGTTCTAACATTTACCAAAAATAATCTTAATAACCCTCTTTTGGATAACAAAGGCTTGGAAATAAAGTAGGTGCTAATTAGTTTCTCAATGGCTGGCAAAAAAGAAGTTCTACTGCCTGAATATAATGGACTATTACTATGCAGTAAACAATGATAAATATGAGTAATTCAGTGAAACACTGGAAAATGTGTATAAAATACATAAAACAAAATAAGAAGCTCAATACACATGATACCAAATACTATGTAAATATTAAGATCACTTTAGTGATAGAGAAATGACTAACATAAGATTAAAAACCCATCAAAATAAGTTAAAATTATCCTATCTCACAGACTTATAAGCATTGTTGCATTTAAAGTAGAAAATGAATTTTCTAACTAATCATTACAAAAATTTCAAGGAGAAAAATGAGCATTAGACTATATTTCTTCTTAAAAAAAGTAGTGAAGCCAGGGGCAGCTAGGTGGTGCAGTGGATAAACACCAGCCCTGAAGTCAGGAGGACCTGAGTTCAAATCTGGTCTCAGACACTTAAAAATTCCCTATCTGTGTGACCCTGGGCAAGTCACTTAACCCCAATTGCCTCAGGGAAAAAAAAAAAGCAAAAATAAATAAATAAATAAAAAGTTGTGAAGCCTTAGGTAATGGACTCTATCAAATAAACCATCACTTCTTCATTTGTAGTAGTGGAGTTTTGTGAAGCTGCTTAAGTGCAGCTTAAAACTTCAACATGATTCTCCATTCTAATTTCCATGTAAACCTGTGTAGATTTTGGAATCCACAAGAGCTGATTATATCTTATTAGCACAAGGCCCAATGTGAAGGATATATAAAGACAATGATTTACACGCTTCTTTAGATCCTCAATTTGACCCATTTTTCTCCAAGTTTTCTCTAATTGCTGATAATTTTAAGGCCTTTATATATTGACAGGCACACTTATACTGAGGGACATTATTACCATGAACCCAAAGTACTGATTAACAGGTGAATCTATGTCCTCCCAGAAAGAATTCCCTTTATGACAAATGACTTTCATGAAAAACTGAAATGTGCTACTCCCCTATAAAATTATATTTTTCAACTTTGTTTAACCACATGCTCCCTTATTCAATAAACTACAATGCTGCTCTACTTTTTATTTACTTTAATTTTAAATATAAAATAAGAAAAGAAAAATAATTTCCTTGTGCATACCAAAAATATGAGAGGATTCAAAATATAAAGCAGTAAATTTCCATTTCATGAAAACCCATATAATATATACTACACATTGTGTTCAATGCTGTCCGTCTTTTCTTTGCTTCTTTGTAGTCTTTCATTTTTTTTCTCTGCTGTGCACTTTATTATTTTTTCACCTTCTTCTTCCCTCCCCCCTAAAAAGGCTACAATGCAGTATGGACATATATACAAATACATATTTACACATGTATATAAATAGCTGTGATCATAAACATATAGACATATATATCTTCATACATATATATTTATTTCTTCTTGTTCTTTGTTCTCCAAAAGTGGATATCATCTTCCTTCATAAGTCCAAGACTTTCCATATTTTTCTAAATCCACTACTAGTTCAATTATTTCCTATACCACAATATTCCAACTTTATACTATCTAGTTATTTTAAATAGTCTAAACTAAATTGATTCAGATAGCTGACATATAGTGTATTTCCCTATTTTCTGTTTTGATTATATCTATTTAAGCTTTAACTTTGTCTGAGATCATGATTACCACCCCTATTTATTTTACATAATAAATGTTACTCCTCATCTTTATTTTATGTTTTGTGTGTCTCTTATTTTTATAACATTTCTTAAAAACAATATATTGTTTAGTTCAAAATTTTAATTTACTGTTTTCGTTTTATGATGAATTCATCCAATTCACTTTCTAAGCTATAATTACTTGTTAATTTTCCTCCTATTTTCTCATTGTTCCTATCCTATTCTTTTCCTTCCTAACACTTCTAGTTTGCTTTTAGCCATTATCGTGCCCTTCTAATTACTTAATCTATACCATTTCCAAGAATCTCTCCCTTACATTCCCCCCATCCTCTTGCCCTTTTGTTTCTATATGAATATAGAAGACTTTTATACCCTTCCAAATACATATGCTGTTCTCTCTTATCCTATTCCTGTTTATCTATACACCCTTCTATCCACCCACCTCATTATCCTATTGTTTATAAATTTATAAATTTATATTTCTTTATAAATTTAGGAGACTTGTATTCTCTTCTAACTATATATATTGTTCTCTCTTTAACTCATATCTGATGTAAGTGAAGTTCCATATAAAAATCTTTCCCTTACCCTTGCTTCCCTTCCTATTCCATTATCCTTTTATTTCTTTCTGAATTGAGAGGACTGTTATACATACATACATAAACATGTGCATGCATGTATACACATATGCACACTTACATAATTGTACATACATGTGAAGCTTGTTATTATTATTATTACTTCTAGTCCTGGGGTGTGAGAGATGGTGCCTCTGAACTCAGCTCCTTTATTTTTTGTTACCTTTGTGTTGGCCCAATCTCTGAACTCCTTTACCCCTCCAAGCAAGAAGTAACGTCTCCATCTTGCCAACATCCAGTCTTTCCTCCTTGTTTTTGCCCCCCAACAACCCCCCTTATGACTATTAACCTCAGTTCTTCCTACTGGCCTGTAACTGAAACTTCTTAGTGCCCACAGTCAGAAGTTTCCTTTTTTATTTTTCTGGTTGTCCCAGGAGGACCACTGTTCTGCCCCAACTCTTTTCCATTTTATATTCACCCTGAGGGACTATTTTGTTTTGTTTATGGAGGAAATTTAAAGGGCTTGGAATTTTCTGACCTTCTCTGCTATCTTTCCAGAATTCTCTTCCCAATTGTAATCTATTTCATTACTTCTAGAATATAAACTATATTTGTTTGTCTTTCAAAGCCCATCATAACTTGCCTCCATCCTATGCTTCTTATACCTTGATGTCCTCCAGATACTCTGACCAGTAACACTGGTTTCTTTGTCAAATAAGACACTCAATCTTCCAACTGAGGGCATTTTTTTTCTGTCACCTACTCCTGAAACTCTCATTTCATCTCTGCATCCTTACTTGAAAGAAGACATTATTCTTTTACCATTTCTTTGTATCTCTTAGGACAATGTCTAATATAGTAAAACTATTTCTTCACTTGACATAGAATGACCATTTTTACTGGGATAATCTGCTATGGTTTAAGGATAGCTAGTATTTTTGAAGCTGTAGTTTCAAATTTATATATTCAGTGATAATGTTATATTATTTGTCCAATTTGCCCCACTGTTGTTTCTCCCATAATTTCAATAAGAAAAGATTCGACCCAAACCCCATTCCAGTAGAAATGTGATTAAATTAATAAATGTTAGCAACAAAATCAACTAAACATTAGTCAGTTTCCAACCAGTTTCAAGTTGCCTTTCAGAGTTCAGGACACAAGCCAAAGTATTTCATTATTTTTTCCATGGATAAATTTAAAATTTTAAACATCTTTATGGTATTTTATTTTCTCCTAGTTACATATTGAGACAATTTTTGGTATTTATTCTTACAAGATTTTGAGTTCCAAATTTCTTGCCATCCCTCCTTTCCCCTCTTCCTAAAACAGTAAACAATTTGATATAGGGTATAGATGTGTTAACATGTAAAAATATTTCTATATTAGTCACAATTGTAGAAGAAACTGATCATAAAGGGAAAATTGGAAAAGAATGAAGTAAGTGGGGAAAAAAGCATCTTTTGATTTGCATTCAGAGTCCATCTGGATATGGATAGCATTTTTATTTCTGAATTCTTTTTTTATTTTATTTATGTATTTTTATTTTTTTATTAAAGCTTTTTATTTGTGTAACATATGTATGGGTAGTTCCTCAGCATTCACCTTTACAAACCTTTCCATTACAAATTTTACCTCCAGTCCCCTCCCCTCCCCTAGATGGCAGGAAGTCCACTACATGTTAATAATGTTGAAATACTTGACAAGTTGTGCAAGAAAAATCCTATCTACAAGAAAAAAAAAAAAGAAAAATCGGAAAAAGGAAACACAATGCAAGCAAACATCAATAGAGAGCATGAAAATGTTATGTTGTGGTCCACATTTCATATCCCTCTCTCTGGGTGTATATGGTTTTCTTCACTGAACAAATGGAACTGGTGTGAGACAATTCTTTGTTGCAGAGAGCCAAGTCCATCAGAATTGATCATCATGTAATACTGTTGTTGCTGTGTATGATGATCTCTTGGTTCTGCTCGTTTCACTCAGCATCAGTACATGCAAGTCTCTCCAGGCCTCTCTGAAATCGTCCTGTTGGTCGTTTCTTACAGAACAATAATATTCCATAACATTCATATAGCATAATTTATTCAGCCACTCTCCAATTGATGGGCATCCCTTCAGTTTCCAGTTTCTAGCCACTACAAAAAGGACTGCCACAAACATTCTTTCACATGTGGGTCCCTTTCCTGCCTCTAAGATCTCTTTGGGATATAGGCCCAATAGAAACACTGCTGGGTCAAAGGGTATGCACAGTTTGATAACTTTTTGAGCATAGCTCCGAATTGCTCTACAGAATGGTTGTATCCATTTGCAGTTCCACCAACAATGTATTAGTGTCCCAGCTTTCCCACATCCCCTCCAGCATTCATCGTTATCTTTTCCTGTCATTTTAGCAAATCTGACAGGTATGTAGTGGAACCTCAGAGTTGTCTTAATTTGCATTTATCTGATCAATAGTGATTTGGAGCGAATTTTCATATGACTAGAGATGGTTTTACTTTCATCATCTGAAAATTGTCTGTTCATATCCCTTGACCACTTATCTATTGAAGAGTGGCTTGAATTCTTATATATGTGAGACAATTCTCTATATATTTTAGAAATGAGGCCTTTATCAGAACCATTACATGTAAAGATGATTTCCCAATTTGATCCTTCCCTCCTTATCTTGTCTGCATTAGTTTTATTTGTACAGAAACTTTTTAACTTAATATAACCAAAATTATCTATCTGGTGATCAATTAAGAGTTCCAGATCTTCTTTGGACATAAATTTATTCCATCTCCACAGGTCTGAGAGGTGAACTATACTACATTCCTCTAATTTGCTTATAATATCACTCTATATCTAGATCATGAACCCATTTAGATCTTATCTTGGTGTGCGGTGTTAGGTGTGGGTCAAGCTCTAATTTCTTCCACACTAATTTCCAATTTTCCCAGCAGTTTTTGCCAAATAGTGAGTACTTATCCCAAAAGCTGGGGTCTTTGGATTTACCAAACACTAAAATTTTAAAGTTATTGCCTAGATTGTCCTGATATCTTATACTATGCCACTTATCAACTGCCCTATTTCTTAGCCAGTACCAAATGGTTTTGATGACCGCTGCTTTATAATATATAATTTTAGATCTGGTACAGCAAGGCCACCTTTATCTGCCTTTTTTTTCATTAATTCCCTTGAAATTCTTGACCTTTTGTTCTTCCAAATGAAATTTGCCACTATTTTTTCTAGATTTGTAAAATAATTTCTTGGGAGTTTGATTGGTATGTCACTGAATAAGTAGATTAGTTTGGGTAGTATTGTCATTTTTATTATATTCGCTCTGCCTACCCATGAGCACTTAATATTTTTCCAATTGATTAGGTCTGATCTTATTTGTGTGAAAGTGTTTTGTAGTTTTGTTCATATAGTGTCTGACTTTTCCTTGGCAGATAGATTCCCAATAATTTTATCCTATCATCTGCTATTTGGAATGGAATTTCTTTTTGTATCTCCTGCTGCTGAACTTTGTTGGTAATATATAAAAATGCTGATGATTTATGTGGATTTATTTTGAATCCTGCAACTTTGCTAAAGTTGTGAATTGTTTCTGGTAGTTTTTTAGTTGAGTCTCTAGGGTTCGCTAAGTATACCATCATGTCATCTGCAAAGAGTGATAATTTGGTTTCTTCATTACCTACTCTTAATTCCTTTTATCTCTTTTTCTTCTCTTATTGCCAAAGCTAACATTTCTAATACAATATTAAATAGTAATGGTGACAGTGAGCAGCCTTGTTTCACTCCTGATCTTATTGGAAATGGTTTTAGTTTGTCTCTATTACATATGATGCTTGCTGATGGTTTTAAGTAGATGCTACTAATCATTTTAAGGAAAAGCCCATTTATTGCTGCATTCTCTAGTGTTTTTAATAGGAATGGGTGTTGGATATTATTGAATGCTTTTTCTGCATCTATTGAGATAATCATATGATTTTTGTTAATTTGGTTATTAATATAATTAATTATGCTGATAGTTTTCCTAATATTGAACCAGCCCTGCATCCCTGGTATAAATCCTACTTGGTCATAGTGTACTATCCTGGGGGTGACTTTCTGTAATTTCATTGCGAATATATTATTTAAAATTTTTGCATCAATATTCATTATGGAAATTGGTCTATAGTTTTCTTTCTCTGTTTTCACCCTACCTCATTTAGCTATCAGCACCATATCGGTCTCATAGAAGGAATTTGGTACTGTACCTTCTGTCCCTATTTTCTTAAATAGTTTGTATGGTATTGGAATTAATTGTTCTTTGAATGTTTGGTAGAATTCACATGTAAATCCATTTCGTCTTGGAGAGCATTAGTGTCCAAATTTTCCCACATCCTCTCCAGCCTTTATCATTTTCTTTTTTTGTGATATTAACCACTCTAATTAAGTGAGAGATGATATCACACAGTTGTTTTAATTTGTATTTCTCTAATCAAAATGATTTAGATTATTTTTTCATATACCTATAGATAACTTTGATTTCTTAATCTAAAACCCATCTGTTTTTATCCTTTGACTGTTTATCAATTGGGAAATGGCTGGTATGCTTATAAATTTGAATCATTTTTATGTGTTTGAGAAAATTAGGCCTTTATCAGAAATACTTGTTATAATGGTTATTCTAAGATTTTTTTTCTTTCCTTTTCATCTTGATTCTCTTCGTTTTGTTTATGTAAAATCTTATTAACTTAACATAATAAGAATGATTTCATAATGCTTTCTTGTTCTGTGAGAATCTGTAATTCACTTAACTTTTCTTTTAACAATTTGGATGCTATACCACTTGGTGCATATATGGTTTAATATTGATATTGTTTTATTATCTGTGGTACCTTTTAGTAAGATGTAGTTTCCCTTTTTATTACTTTTAATTAGATTTATTTTGTTTTTGCTTTGTCTGAGATCAGGATTACTACCTTTGATTTTTTTTAAAACTTCAATTAAAGCATAGTAGATTCTGCTTTAGCCCTTTCCTTTACTCTGTTTTTTTCTCTCTTTGTCAAGTGGATGTCTTGTAAACAACATATAGTACTAATTGAAATTTGAGGGGACGCTTATCAGTCGAATAATGGCTCAATAAACTATGATATTATGCTTGTGATGGAATATTATTGTTCTGTGGGAAATGATGAGCAAGATGCTCTCAGGAAAAAAAACCTAGAAAGTCCTCCATGAACTCAAACAAAGTATAATATACTATATACAAAGTTATAACAATGTCTGGGATGAACAGCTGTAAATGACTGTTATTCTCCATGACTACTTCGAAGGTCTTATGATGAAAAATCTTATCCATAATCAGAGAAGGATTGTTCTTGAATATAGACTGAAGCATTCCTTCTCTTGCTCTCTCACTCTATTTCTTTTTAGCTTAATTTTTCTTGAGGGTTTTTATTTTCATTTGGGTAAGGAACATCTGTTTTCTTTCTCAACTTTACTTACATGGAAACATTTTGCATAACTTCACATATGGTTTCTTAATTATCAGTGGAGATGAGGGAGAGAAACTAGAACTCAAAAAATTTAAAAACAGATGCAAAAAAAATGTTTTGAATGGAACTGGAGAAAATATTAAATAAATAATATAAAACCAGAAGACAATATGGTAGCATTCTGTTTTTTAATCCATTTTGCTTTCCACTTCTACTTTATAGAAGAGATTATCCTATTCACAATCACAGTTACTATTTCTAACTATGCATTTTCCTCCATCCTATTTTTCTTTGTTTGTCTTCTTTCTCCGTTCATCCTTTCCCTTTTCACTATTGTTTTGCTTCTATCTATTACTTCCCTCAATTTGAATTCTCTTCTCTTAGTCCCCAGACCTTTAATGTAATTACTTCACCTTCTTTCCTATGGGGTAAGATAGATTTCTATATTTAATCAAGTGTGTACATTCTCTTTGAGTCAATACTGATGCGAGTAAGGATCAAGAGTTGCCTATTTCCCAGCCTTCAATATTTCCTTCTTCTTCATGTGAAATAATTTATCCCATTCAAACTCTCCCTTCCTTCTGTACTCAGTGTACTCCTTTTTTCAGCACTAATTATGTTTTTAAATATAATTCCCTCAAATTCATCTGATACCTGTATATATATGTATGCATATATTCTTTCTAGCTATACTATAATGATACATTTTTTTTTAAATTACAACTATCATTTTCTCAAGTAGAGAAGTAAACAGTTTAGCTCTCTTGAATCTCTTCTGTTCTATTTCCCTTCTTTCCTTTTTAGGTTTCTCTTAGGTTTTTACATTAGAGAGCAAAATTTTGATTTAATCTTGTTCCCTTTATGAAAACTTAAATATCCTTCTCTTTCACTGAATGATCCCCCCTTAATATGCTATGCTTAGTTTCACCAGGTAGGTGATACTTGGTTGTAGTCTTATCTCCTTTGCCTTCTGGAGTATCATTTTCCATGACCTCTGGTTGTTTAATCTTGCAGTTGCTATGCCTTGTGTGATCCTGATTGGGCTTCTTAATATTTTAATTGTTTCTTCTTCTCTATTTGCAGTATTTTTTAACTTAATAGTTCTGTGATTTGTTTATTTCTTGAAATATTTCTTGAAGTTTTTATTATAAGATATATTTCCAAAGATGATCATAGATTTTTTCAATGAATATTTTGCTCTCTGTTTCCAGGATATCAGGACTGCTTTTACAATTTATTGGAAGATGTTGTCCAAGTCCTCCTTATGATATGGCTTTTTAGGTAATGATTTTGAAATTGTGCCTCCTAGATTTTTTGTCCTATCACCTGTTTTTTTTCATTGAGTACATTCTCTTCTTTCTTTTTCATTCTTTTGAATTTGTTTGATATGTTATTATCTCATGGAATAACTGTATTGCTCTTGTCCAATTCTAATTTTTAAGTGGTTCTGTTCATTTTGCTTTTAAATTTCTTTTACTGACATATAAGGGGGTGGATCCAAGATGGTGCAGTGCAGACTTGACTCTCTGTGACCTCCTGTGATCTTTCTCTCAAAACAACAGCAGATTAAGCCTCTAAACTGGTTCTGGAGTCAAAGCACCCCCAAATATTTGGAGTACAACACATTCCCAGAAGAAGTTACCTTGGAAGAGTTTCAGACCAGGTCGGTTTCAGTTGGCCATGGGGTCAGTTTGCCGAGCCCAGATGGCAGCTCCAGGAGACAGGGCAGGAAGCTTAGCCAGGACTCAGAACATGGCAGTTTCTAAGCACCTGGGAAGTTTCTGTGAGCCTCTTAGGCCACTCTACCCTGGTTGCAGGCAAGTGCTTTGGCCGATCTGCCTTTGATAAAAGGTAGATTGTAAACCACTGAAAATGCTGGACCTAGCCCTGAGATAATCCAGCCCTGGAAGTCAATCAACTGAAGTGCCCAAGGGCAAATTAAAGCAGCTGTCACTCCTCTGCTTTAAATATACCTCAAGCTTTAAAAAAATTAATAAAAAACAAAAAAAAAAGAACTCTCTCCTTAGACAGCTTTTATGCAGAGAGAGAACAGACCTCAGATCCTGAAGTTCATAAAGGTAAAGCAACTCCAGAGGAATCCACAAAGGGAGACATGAGCTGGTCCACATTTCACAAGCCTTTCCTGGAAGATTGCATAAAGAATCTCGAAAGATAGTTAGAAGAAAAATGGGGAAATGAAATGAGATCATTGCAAGAAGGAGTGGAAAAGCATATAATGTTCTACAAAAGAAATATGAAAAAGACACTAATTCACAGAAAAATAAAATTGTCCAAATGGGAAAAGTATGCAAAGAACAAAATGGCTAATTACAAAAGGAGCTAAAAAAAGTAACTGAAGAAAATAATATATTGCAAATTAGAATTGAACAAATGGAAGGGAATGAATCAATAAGACTTCAAGAATCAAACAAAAACAAAAAAATGAAAAAATAGAAGAAAATATGAAATAAATTCTAGGAAAAACAACTGACCTGGAAAATAGATCTAGGAGAGACAATCTAACGATTACTGGACTTCCTAAAAGCCATGATGAAAAAAAAAAGAATCTAGATACTATGGTCCAGGACATTATGAAATAACACTGCCCTGATGTTTAAGAATCAGAAGGTAAAATCACTATCAAAATAATTAACCATTCACCTCCTGAAAAAGACACAAAAATTAAATCCCCAACGAATATTCTGGCTAAATTTCAGGACTTGTGCACCCAAGAAAAGATATTATAAGCAGCTAGAAAGAAATAATTCAAATATCAAGGAACAATAATTAGAATCACCCAGGATATTTCAGCTGCCACATGAAAGGATCAAAGGGCCTGGAATCAGATATTCCAAAAGGCAAAGGAACTTGGATTATAGCATTACAGCCAAGAATAAGCTATCCAGGCAGAATGAGCATTATCTTCCAGGGAAGAACATGGGCATTTAATGATATAATTGAATTTCATCTATTTCTAATGAAAAGACCAGACCTGAACAAAAATTTGACCTCCAAACACAGAACTCAAGAGAAGCATAAAAAGGCAAATAGGAAAGATCTCTTGAGAACTATATTTCTACTCTGAGTATACTTAAAGAGTGGAGATATAGTTTTTGATTTTACTTTGATAATATGAAAAGGAACTAAAGGTGGAAGGAGTATCATAGTGGAAAAAGAGGAAAAGGAGGTAAAATAAAACAAAAAAGGAGGTTAAAATAAGGTAAAATCTTATGAAGAGGCAAAGAAAAACCTAATATAATTGAGGGAAAGAAGGGAGGTGGATGAGCATTGTGTGAATCTTACTCTCATAAGACTGGGCTCTAAAAAAGAATAACAGACACATTTGTTTCAGAGAGAAACTTGTCCCTCTTTATAGGGAAGTGGGAGGGAAAGAAGGAAAAGATAGAGAAAGACTAATAGAAGGGAAAATAGAAGACTTAGTGGAAAGGTGTAAAAAAGGGGAAGGGGTTCTAAAGGGCAGAAAGACTGAGAGAGGTGGTTATCAAAAGCAAAATACTGGGGAAGGGGGAGGGAAAAGGGGGAAAGGAAAGAGAAAAACATAACTTTGGGTAAATAAGATGTCAGGAAATACAGAATTAGTTATTTTAACTGTGAATGTGCATGGGATGAATTCTCCCATAAAACAGAAGCAGATAGCAGACTAGATTAAAAGCCAGAATCCTACAATATGTTGTTTTACAAGAAACACATCTAAAGCATAAAGATACATACAGAGTGAAGATAAAGGAATGGAGTAGACTCTATTATGCTTCAGGTGAAAAAAAAAGGCAGGGGAAGCAATACTGATCTCAGCTCAAAGCAAAGATAGATCTACTTAAAAGACATAAGGAAGGAAACCAGATTTTGCTAAAGGGTACCATCGATAATGAAGCAATATCAATACTAAACATATATGCACCAAATGATATTGCATCCAAATTCCCAGAGGAGAACTTAAAAGAGACGCAAGAAGAAATAGACAGAAAAAGTATACTAGTGGGGGATCTCAACCTTGCTCTCTCAGAATTAGATAAATCAAACCACAAAATAAATAAGAAAGAAATTAGGGAGGTAAACAAAATGTTAGAAAACTTAGGTATGATAGATCTTTGGAGAAAATTGAATGGAGATGAAGGGAGTTTACTTTTTTCTCAGGGGTTCTTGGAACTTATACAAAAATTCACCATAAGTTAGAGCATAAAAACTTCAAAATCAAATGCAGAAAGGTAGAAATAGTTAATGCTTTTTTTTCCAGATCATTATGCAATAAAAATCACATGCAATATAAGACCAGAAGAAAATAGACCAAAGATTAATTGGAAATTAAATTATCTAAGTTTAAAGAATGAATGGGTGAAAGAGCAAATCATAGACACAATCAATAATTTCATCCAGGAGAATGACAATAATTTGATAACATACCAAAATTTGTGGGATATGGCCAAAGCAGTTATAAGAGGTAATTTTATATTTCTAGATGCTTACTTGAATAAAATAGAGAAAGAGAAGATCAATGAATTGGGCATACAATTTACAAAGCTAGAAAAAGAACAAATTAAAACCCTCAATTAAATACAAAATTGAAAATTCTGAAAATAAAAGGGGAGATTAATAAAATTGAAAATAAGAAAACTTAATAAAAACCTTAATAACTTTCTGTGGTAAGATTCCTTTTATTTGTTTTTTGCACTCATCTTTTTAATCTTTTTTATTTTCTTATTTTTTTTGTATCAGGAGCAGTAGGCCCTGACCTTGTGCTGACCTGGTGCTGCCCTGAAGACCATGGAGGAGGACTCTTCTGTCTGGAGCTACACTGAAGGGGTGATGTGAGGGGGTGGCTGAAATTGATGAATATCATAAGGATCTGATAGCTAATATGGTACTGAATTGGAATCCTAGAGTTGACACCTTGTGTTTTTTGTGGTCATTGAGATGGTTCTGAAGTTTTGGGGAGGTACACTCATGAATACCTATTTGCCCAGGGCTATTCTGAAACATATGAGAGTTCTCAGTAATGGACTCTGAGCACTCCTGTGGCTATTCTGAGGCATGGTTGGGCAGCTGGTGATGACACCCTGCTCCAGCATTCTGGGGCTCAGCAGTTTCTTCTAGTTTGCTGAAGTAGGGCTTGCTGTTACCTTTCTAATTTGCTCACTGCCCTGGACTGCATAAGTAAATGCGACAGACCTTTCTTGCTAATGTTCCAAGTTTCTTGGTCTAAAATATTGCTTCACACTATTTTTATAGTTCTGCTGTTCCTGAAATTTTGGAGGACACGATTTTATAATTGTTTGGAGGTGATTATGGTAGAATTATGGCAATTTACTCATCACTCCACTATCTTGTCTTCTGGAAGAATGTCATTTTTGACTTTATCTTTACTAATCCTTCTTATAATATTATCCAATTTCCATCCTTTTTGAAAGAAGAAGAAAGGAAAAAATATAAAACAGTAAATCATGAAGCTACAGCTTAAGTACTATTGATCTGGAATCAGAGAATCTTAGATTTGAAAAAGACTTTAGAGACCATGCAGGCTAATTGACAGCAGAACAAAAATCCCAAACACAATATCCTCAATTTAAACATCTATCTTTCCATCAATATCTGTATCTCTACACATACACACATATATGCATATATATATATATATATGTAAGGAGGACCTGTCATGAGAGGATAATATCTTGATTTATGACTAAATTGGCTTTAAGTGAGGCAGAGCTGCACAAAGTCTTCAGCCTCACTCTTTCTTAACAGAGTTATCTATATTATATCAAGACAAAAGTCAGGATGACTGGCAATGCCCTGAAATGTAGTGAAAGACCTTGGAATCTTCCATTTCTGATTAAGTTCTAGATGCACTATAATTCCTTCTTCTGTACCTTCATGGCCATTGGAACAAATTGTTCCTGTTCTCCCTTTAATGGGGCACATCTCCATATACTGGGGCTAGACATTTTTTCTAACTTACTGATGAATTTAGGGCCTTATGAACATTGTAGAATTTGGCCAAGAATTAAAAAGTGAAGTTCATGAGTCATAGTATATAAATCAAAAATTCACAGAGTTTCTGAATTGGAGAAAACTTCACTGGCTATCTGGTCTTTATCCAAAAGGAATATTTATTCTAGTGTAAGTAGTCATTTATCTTCTATGCTTCAGCACATATCATGTTAAGAAGGAAATCTTTTCACTTTTTATACTATATCAATGATCTATTTGATAAGTTTCACAATGAGAATTCTCTGCATAATTCCTGCAAGGGGTGTACTGAAGACAGAACAAGAGACCAGCAAACTGGTTGTTAAATTTTTTAGTGTGAATATTTAAGCATTAGAATTTTCCAGACTCTAAGACCCAAAACTTATTTTCTTTTTTATTCATCCATTTGTTTATTTGCTTTTTATTTATCCATTCACTCATTTATTTATTAATTTGCTTGTTTGTTCATTTATTTATTTAGACCAGTGCTGTCAAATTCAAACATAAATGGGGGCCAGTAAACAATACATAAGGAGGCTAGCCACATTAACTGTCTTTAAAAATGACATTGATTATATTTCTGTTTTACTGTGTGTGTTTTGTTTTGTTTTTTTTGACAAAAGGTTGATTCATTTAGGGGAATAGGTTGCAGAGAAGGAGAGTAAGGAGAGACATCACAAGGCATGGAGGGCTTAGAATATACCATGTGGCATGGGGGAGGGATAAGTGGAAAGATACCACAAGACAGAGTGCCATAGTCAACTGACCCAATGGAGGGCAGTCTACTGTGTTTTTATTTTGTTAAATATTTCCAAGTTACATTTTAATCTTGTCCTAGCAGTGTGTTTGATACCTGTGATCTAGACTTAATTAAGTTATTGGGGAGAATGCAAATAATGCAGATTTAGTTTTAAAGTATATGAAGCTTATAATACAACCCACAGAGAACAAGTCATTAAACATTTATACGTTCCCATCCTTACAATGTGATGCAAAATCCTCTCCATTAGCAAGCTCAAATTCAATTCAATTCAATTAAGTAAAGGCTGATTAAGCTCCCACTATGTGCCAAGCTAGGTTAGCTCAGATCTCTCTGTATAGAGAGCAAATATGAAAGAATATGAAAGTGTGGTAGAGAAGTAGGACAGTAGCTTAGGACTTGACCTATTATTGCAATGTCTCAGGACATTTCTAAAAACAGTGTATGCAAGACAAGGTCAGGGTTGCACTAGTACAGGTCATTTTCTAGGCCAGACACATTATTCTGGAAGGTCAAAGAAAGTTAAAGTGCCATTGGAAATATATCTCATGCTGTTTGTACAAGAGCAGAGAGACCAGATAATTTCTCCAGCAGTGGCAGAATGAATTCCCCCTGTTTTTATCACTTTTAGTTTAAGTTCCTCTGGTTGACTTTTTTTTCCTTCTATGGAATTCAGCTTAGTATGATGAAAAACATACTGATTTTGAAGTAAGGAAAAAAAAACAGGTTTTTCAATTCTTGCTCTGCCAATGTATAGCCTCTTAAGACCTAGGCCACTTTTAGAATTGATTATATGAGATAGGAGGCATTGGCACAGCATGGAATACCTTCATAAGAGAAGGAGCTGTGCTCTATAAGCAAAGCAGAATTGAATAGCTCAGAAGAAATTTGTGATAATTAAATTTAGAAAATCCACACAAATTTTTTATGGACTATTTGTACTTTATCTGTGGTAGAGCATTCTGAGCTCATATTGATTTGATCAGCCACAATTGGCCACAATGCAACTTGACTTTAACATAGTGACATAATTTTGATCATCTTCAAGAAAAAAAAAGACAACAACCAATCAGTCACTTACTCAGTTAACAAATATTTATTAAGATGATGACTGTTGTTAGCCACTCTGTCAGAGACTGAGGATAAAAAGACAAAAATGCAAAATTCCTTTCTGTCTATAAGCTTGTATTTCAGAAGTTTATGTATAGAATATATAAAGGGATAGAATGAAAAGGGATAGAAATTTGCATTATCATTTGCAGGTTTATTTATATTATATTCTATGTTATATTGTAAGTCATAAGCTTACATATTTCAAAATAAAAGGGTCCTTTGAATATACTCAGCTCATCCTCTAATTTTTATAAATCAGTAAATGAGGCTTGGATTGTAATTCTATTTTATACAATTCTTTCAATTGGAAAATGTTATTTGACTTACATTATTTTGACTTGCTACTATTTTTCTCTAAGAATACTTTCTGTTAAAAGAGTAAGAGCTGTAAGAGTAAATATTTTTAACTTAATGGGGAAAAATATAACATTGAATAAAATATAACATAACTAGTTAGATAGGAAACTTATTTTCTAACCACAAATAACAAATTAGCTATCAACTGAATATACATGATTATCTGCCAGGTTTGTTTACAAGAAAGTGATGTCAACCCTCAGTGCCAAATATCTGTTCCATACTCTTCTACATCATAGAGAGTAACATATTAACTTGAAGGATACTTGTGTAGATCTCTCCCATCCCATTCCCATCTCTTCTTTAAAATTGTTAAACCAGAGAAAATATTGGAAAGTATTATGAATTAGGAAAATATTTGTGATCCTATCAATTCCATTTTCATAAAGTCATATGAATTAATTTAACATTAGGGATTATTTAAAGTGATATATCACTGCACAGTATCCATTATAAATGATCATTTAGCCTCTACTAAAAATGTTTACTGATAGAAAACTCAAGGAGAATAAATACACATTTTCCACTACTGTGAATGTATGTATATGTGTGTATGCATGCATACATGTATATATATACATATATATGTTAATATGATATATGAGTTAGTATATTATGTCTCTATATATATATATATAATTTGTGTACATATATATTCATGTGCACATGGATTTATGCATGTATTTAGAGTTACCAGGTTCTAGAACCAGACCTATTCTAGCATACTTTGTGAGCTGAAGGTCTTCCACATAGTATGTATTTAATAAATACTTACCTTGCTTGATTGACCTGGGTCTAAGACTTCTCTGTATTTCCATTTCTTTAGTAGTAAATTGAGGATAATAATAATGACTCTACTTCCTGCCCAAAACTATTGTGAGGAAAGTGTTCTTTAAAATATGAATTCATTATTGCCTAGATCAAATCCCTCATTTTTATAAAGACTCAAATTAAGTATAGTGGATTCAACACATTGATATAGGAATAACTGTTCATTAATTCAATGGCTAAGATTAAATAATAGGTTCCCCTTAAGGTATCATCAAATTGATAGTTTATACTCAGAAGAAAATATAACCCTTCAGGAGAAAGAGAGCACATGAAAGAATTCAAACAAAATGAACTGGAAAATTTTTCAAACTAATATCAATTATAAATTAAATGATTCGCTTTTAGGAGAAAACAATCAAATTAAGGAATAGTAGCACCATGGTGACTTTTGTTTGTAATAAGGACAACATGATGCTGATGCATTAGTGAAAAAATAACGTAGAGATGAGGCAAGGGGGAATTAATTTTCTAGCCAAAGAGGAAAAAATGTTCAAATATGGGGAAATAGCTGATTTTAGGCAGTTATTGTTCTTCTGTAGCCTAAGAAATTGGATAGGTGAACATCATAACAATGATAGGTCACTAAGCCTTTCTATAAATGGAAGCAGGCTTCTCTTCTCATTGGTTTTATATCTTTAAAATTCTGATAAAACTACTTATTTGTGAGTTAGAAATAAGCAGTTAAAGTTACTGTGGCAACTTTAGGGGATAATTATTTGGATATTCTTGTCATTCTTCCTGAATGTAAATAAAGACACCTAAGTTGTGCAGTGTTCCTTTATGAGTGTAATTCATAGGAAACCTGATAGTAATATGTAAGAACCGAAATGTTAATTTAAAAAAAAAAACTTCCTGTATGTTTTAAAGGTTATGGAAATGATGGTAGTTATGCTGTCATTATAACTTAAAGAAAGGAGATAAGTAGAGAAAAATGTGATGGGGGGAGGAGTTAGCATCCACATCACTTTACCTTATTTCAGCAAAAACAAATAGAAAAACAAAAACATACAACAACTTGCTAGACATTTCAATCATTCTACTGCCCTTTTGTGTGTGTCTGGATGTTTACAGATAAATGATATTAATAAGATGTTCAGTAGACTCTCAAAGCCCTGTTCATCTCCATAAAAGAGTCATATAATTGGTTAATATAGCATCATTTTTACTAGCTTTTATAATGAATATGACATACAATGAATTGGACCTACAATCATCTCATTCTCATGTGGCACATTCATTTAAAAAATGTAGAAAGGTAGGATGACCTAATTTATCATCTCCAGCAGGTTTTGTTAAAAGCAGATTCTTCTTATGGAAAGCATTAGTATAACATTATGAACATATGAGAAGTACAATAGAGGAGATGAAAATTGTGTGTTACCTTGATTAAGTTAGGTTAGGTTATTCCTAAGGAGAAAAAGAAGGCAGAAGAAGACAAGAAACAAAGAAAACAAAGTTGATGTAAACATTAGATAATCACTTTAGAAAGAGACTAAGTAAACATATGTATATATATATATATATATGTGTGTGTGTGTGTGTGTGTATCCATTAACCAATCAGTTAATCAATAAACATTTTTAAGTTCGTAATATGCATCAGACATTGCATTTAAACAATCAGGATACAAAAATAATTACAAAAGGCCATCTCTGACTTAGAGAAATTTACAGTCAAATGACAGATAAAACATACTATTAAATATTATTAATATTAATATTAGTATATAAAATGAAATCAGCATGTCTTGGCTATGGTTTAGTAATGCTTGGTGAGAGAGTGAGGAACTGAAGATGACTACTTGGTTGTAAGCCTAAAAGACTAGATGGATACCTCTAGGAAGATTCTAAGAAGACATTTAGAGACATGGAGGGATTAGAAGTAACTCAACCCCTCTTGTGTTAAATATAAGGAAGTAGAATGCCACAAATTGCGACTTGCTCATAGCCATTCAGACAGAAAAACAATCAGACTTAGCATTACAATCTAGATCATCTGACTTTATATCAAAAGGTCTTTACCTAATAAAATCTTACATCATCACACATTCATAATTATTATGTTCTTAGTTTAGGACATGGACAGAGGAACTGAGACAGAGAGAGATAAAGACGAAGATAGACAGACAGAGAGGGAGAGGGGGAGAGATAGAGACTAAGAAACAGACAGACAGAAGAGAAGAGAGACAGAGACAGAGAAAGACAGAAAGGGAGAGAGAGACTCTGAAAGACAGTGACAAAGAAAAGGAGATATCTGTCTCCCTTTACATACATAAATACATACATAGGGAAAAGAAACACTGAATGTGGCCATATATATATATGAATTCTAACAGCAGGATCCTAAGCATTTTTGTCCATTGGTAACTTTTCATAAAGGCACCAAAATATGCAGATTGGGGTGAACTGGGAGTCTTTGCAATCTAACAAGGTTAGAGCAAGGAGAACAAAGATTCCTACTTTCTCATTATTTAAAGTTTGTCAATAATGGTAAGGGTTTCCCAGGAGATATTTTTGAACCAACTGAATCATAAGGCTATGGAATTCTAATAAATGTTGTTACCTATTAATTTGCTGCATTTTAAATAATTAATAGCCCTACTATATAAAAGCACACATTTTCAAATAAATCAACTACCTTCTCTTTCTGTCACTTCATTCTAAGGGAAAAGAAACACTGAAATTGTTATTGCTGAATGAAGAATTTAAACTTTTGCTATGGGTTCTTGTGAGAATCTTTTTATATTAAAAAAAAACTAATATCTAATTCAACAAATGATCAATCAATTAAGGAGCATACTTTAATTATTATGCACTAAGATCACAAAGAAAAAGAGTTTGTTTCTTCCTGCAAGAAATTTACATTCAGTAGGGGAAGAAACAGGTACTTATGCAGCTGCATCTTCTAAATACTTCCAAAAGAGTAGAAGTAGAGCACTAGTAATTGCATATACCTCTATATGTGATCTATAAAAGATAAATATTATCATATAGCATCTCTTGGGAGAATATATTGTTTATTGTTCTATATCACAAATATGATATAAATCATTATTTTATCACACCAACTGTTTTATTTTATGGTCCTAAAAACTTTTGATCTATGTTTACTTTCTCCACAAATATTCAGCATTTGATATTTTTCCCATTCTGTACTAAATTTCTAGATATTACAAATCTAACAGTCATGCTCTTTCAAACTGGATTTTCAAAAGAGGTTTGATTTTACTTTTCAAATATAACAAAATATATATTTCCATAATGTACTAGCATTCATTATGATATACTGTACAGGAAAATTGAGAACCATTGATTTCATTTTCCACACAAAATGTATTTTAGATATTTTATAAAGACAAGTGTATTATACATTTGAAACTTTACTCTTATAGAAGATATAATATTACTAACCCCGAGCTTAATAGTATGTTTTCTGTTGATCGATATACATAATGAGGATAGGAACCTTGTGTCTACATTATTTAAAAGCTGTAAACTTCTGTTAAAGAATAATATTTACATAAGATTAACAATATGCTACAGTATCAAAAATGTAATGACCTTGAAAGGCTTCCATTTCATTTTTATTTGAATAGCAATATGCATTCATTTATTTGTATAGACAATCATAACTCATGAGAACTTGTATTTATTCCTAATGTAACTCAAATTGAGATGTACATTTCCATATCTAACTGGGCTTTTTGAAAAATTTTGTGACCTGAGAATTTTTACAATGAAATAATTTGATAGGAATGTTAACATAGAAAATACGTTAATGCTATGGAAGTTTATTCCTTTAACCATGCTGGTCATTCCTTTAACCATGTTGGTTATATTTCAAATTTTTCAGTCAGTTATTTACATAAGATAATCCTGAGGACAGTACCATTATAGAAGGGGTTAGTGAAATAAGTAGGAATAGGGGAAAATAACGTAATAATGTAATGTAAAAATCTGGTAGAAGATAAGGGGGATATTAAAAGGGGTATAAAAGAAAATTTTGAGAGTTTTTTTTTTTTTTGGTCCCATTTGTTCATCCATTATTTTTTGTGGACAACTCTTAATCTAAACCTATATTCTCAAATGTTTACAGGACTTCACCAATTTAATTATAGAGCTAAGGAATATATACTATAATTGTTTTAGAAATGATAAAATGGAGATCAAGAAAATTTAAATCAGCTCTCCAGAGTCAAAGCAGAAAAAAATAAGAAAAATTTGAAGTTGAACTGATGTCTTACGTCTACAAATTCAAAAATATTTACCACTACATAATCATTCAATTCAATAAACATTTATTAAGCATTCTGATAAATTCTGGGAATACAAATTTAAAAAATGAAGAAATTCCCTGACCTCAAAAAGCTTACAGTCTAATGGGAGAAGAACAGTGACATAATGAAGCTGAAGGGGTTCTGATGGGAACTGATACCAGAATTTGAGTGACTTGGGGGCATTTTGGTGTTGAGATTAAATACAGCTATAGATGCAAGGTGGAGTGATTTGACTCAATCTCACAGTTGAGATGTCCCACGGAGACATTAATATTGAGAGGTAAGTATCTCCAAGATTGAGTTTTTAAAGTTCCCTTTAAAACTTCTTCCTCAAATGAATAAAATTGAAAATAAGAAAATGATTGAATTAATAAATAAAACTAAGAGTTGGTTTTATGAAAAAAAACAACAAAATAGAAAAGCCTTTAGTTAATTTAATTAGAAAAAGGAAAGAGGAAAATCAAAATTTTAGTCTCAAAAATGAAAAGGGAGAATTTTCCACCAATGAAGAGGAATTTAGAGTAATAATTAAGAGTTACTTTGCCCAGCTTTATGCCAATAAATTTGATAATCTAAATGAAATACAGGAATATCTACAAAAATATAGATTGCCCAGGTTAACAGAAGAGAAATAAATTTTTAAATAGCCCCATTTTAGAAACAAGAAATGGAACAATTTATTAATCAACTCCCTAAGAAAAAATCTCCAGGGCCAGATGGATTTACATGTGAAATCTACGAAATGTTCAAAGAACAATTAATTCCAATACTATATAAACTATTTGAAAAAATAGGGAAAGAAGGTGTACTACCAAATTCCTTTTATGATACAGACCTTGAACCAGGTAGAGTGAAAACACAGAAAGAAAAGTATAAACCAATTCCCCTAATGAATATAGATGCAAAAATCTTAAATAAAATATTAACAATGAGATTACAGAAAGTCACCCCAGGATAATATAGGAATTATACAAACTAAAGTACAAAATGCTTTCCACACAAATAAAGTCAGACCTAATCAGTTGTAAAAATATCAAGTGCTCATGGATAAGCCAAGTGAATATAATAAAAATGACAATACTACCCAAATTAATTTGCTTATTTAGTGCCATACCAATCAAATTCCCTTGAAATTATTTTATATATTAGAAAAAAAATAGTAGCAAAATTCATCTGGAAGAGCAAAAGTCCAAGAATTTCAAGGGAATTAATGAAAAAAAAAAATGCTGATGAAGGTGGCCTAGCTGTGCCAGATCTAAAACTATATTATAAAAAGAGTAGTTGATCAGTGGAAAAGATAGGGTCACAGGACAACCTAGGCAATGACTATAGCAATCTAGTGTTTGACAAACCCAAAGACCCCAGCTTTTGGGATAAGAACTCACTATCTGACAAAAACTGCTGGGAAAATTGGAAACTAGTATGGAAGAAATTAGGGCTTGACCCACACCTAACACCACAAACCAAGATAAGATCTAAATGGGTTCAGGATTTAGGCATAAAGAGTGATATTATAAGCAAATTAGAGGAACATAGGATAGTTTACCTCTCAGACCTCTGGAGAAGGAGGGAATTTGTGTCCAAAGAAGAACTGGAACTCTTAATTGAACACTAGACAGATAATTTTGATTGTATTAAGTTAAAACATTTTTGTACAAACAAAACTTATATAGACAAGATTAGGAGAGAAGCAATAAATTGAGAAATCATCTTTACATTTAAGGGTTCTGATAGAGTCCTCATTTCTGAAATATATAGAGAGAACTGACTCATATTTTTAGGAATTCAAGCCACTCTCCAATTCATAAATAGTCAAAGGATATGAACAGACAATTTTTAGATGATGAAATTAAAACTATTTCTAGTCATATGAAAAGGTGTTCTAAATCACTATTAATCAGAGAAATGCAAATTAAGACAACTCTGAGGTACCACTACACACCTGTCAGATTGCCTAAGATGACAGGAAAAGATAATGATGAATCTTGGAGGGGATGTGGGAAAACTGGGACACTGATACATTGTTGGTGGAACTGTGAACGGATGCAACCATTCTGGAGAGCAATCTGAAACTATGCTCAAAAAGTTATCAAACTGTGCATACCCTTTGACTCAGAAGTGTTTCTATTGGGCCTATATCCCAAAGAGATCTTAAAGGAGGGAAAGGGACCCACATGTGCAAAAATGTTTGT
>JAJPUD010011146.1:43167-56261 GCA_023553655.1 Myrmecobius fasciatus | reverse complement strand
TTTTTTTTTTTTTTAGACAGTGTGGATATCTCTTTAAGGTAGGGGAAAAAAAAGCGGCGGCTGCAAAAAGCTTTGCCCTGGGGCACTTCGGCGAGTTGACTTAAGGTACTGGGCCGGTGGGGGCTAGGACTAAGTCCGAATTACTCCTTAAACAAGGCAAGTCTGCCAGAACACCTGCCCCCAATCAGGGCAGAGTGTCCCGAGTGCCTCAGATAAGCTCCAGGTGTTTGGAATTTGGAGTTTGGAGTTTGGAATTTCTTCCAAGATGAGCCGAGCTGAGTCCCACCCTCACTTCCGGCCTGCACAGTTGTTGTCTATTTATCTCTCTGTCCGAGTCCGACTAACCTGATATGAAGTTATCCAGAGAGCTGTGCCCAAATATTTCTGAGTTCGTTGACTTGAAGATCAGTTCGGAGGGTTATTTTATTGTTGATTTGAGAGAAGATCGGAGGAGAGGCAGAAAGTCACCTTTTCACTCCGCCATCTTGGCTCCGCCCCTCAGGGCTGCCTTTCAAACTATATATCATAGGCTGTAGAATGTGTAGTTTTTAATTACTATTCATGTGATGTCTTTGGTATTGCATATTAAATTTAAAGAAGATGCATTTCCTTGTGCTAAGTCTGATATAGTACAATGGGTGTTGTTGTTTATCCTTTGTTCTTGAAAAGGATTGCAAGATCAGGAAAGTGATATTATGGACATGGAAGTGAATTGTAGGCTGTGCAAAGTCACCAGCCTCAGTTTCTCTTCAGGAGCCATGTGGGTTCAAGAGTACTTAATATATGGAAAAACTTTGCTATTATATAGGATTATTTCTGTCATCTATGATGCTGGCACCTGCAATGGCCAAACACACTATGTTCCACGTTTGATAATAGATAGATAGATAGATAGATAGATAGATAGATAGATAGATAGATAGATAGATAGACAGACAGATAGATAGATAGATATAATATCAGTGTATTATCAAAGTTATTTCTTTGTTGTCTCCATAACAGAATACGTGATTTTTGCATATATAATGAGATTTGTTTGAGGAAAGTCTTCAGGGTTTTGTTTATTCTGCTTACTTAAATGTTTTTGAAAAAATAAATTATGCAGAAAGCAAGAAAGTGTGTCACCTACATTTTCATGGCAGTTTTGTTATTCTAAAGGTTCAGAATAAAATGCAAAATTGTTTCAAAACTTGTTTATTCCATTCTTATATGTTTGTCAAGGAGACCTCGGATGTGTATATTAATCATTCCCAATGCTATTTAATATAATCTAAGAAGGCAGATACATGGGTTGATCATTGATAATATCTTAATTATTTTAGCTTAATATATTAACTATGAATTTTCCACTATTTAGAAATATCTCCTGATGTCAAAAATATCTCATTGCAGAAATCGATGTATAAAACCTCTCAAGTGTGCTGACTTTAATAGAAACATTTTATTGCTTGCGTTTGTGAAATCTTGCCATCTTCTCAGCTGCAACTTAAGTGTCTTTACTAGTTTGAATGGATGTAACAGAATCCAAACGTCATGATTTCATTGTTGTTGCCTTTAAGATAGATCAGGAAATAAATTTGTTCCCTTTCCCTTCTGCTTACTAACCTCCCAATTTCATCAATATGACCTGACTTGGGCAGTTTTCATACCAAGTCCTATATAAATCAAATGGGAAAATGTATTTGAAAGCACCATCTAAAATGTAATTATAACCAACAAGCTGATATTCATTTGTTCTCGATTGTTATGAGGCAATACTGTTAATTTTTTTTTTCTATTGCACCATTTTTTGGTGATCAGAGACACTGAATTTGCATGGCATTGTCTGTTTTGTTTTTCCTCTTGGCAAGGAAATTTAATAGCTGTTGTCTAAAAAGGTTTTTGAGATATTCTACCCATCTTGATTTAGAACCTATTCCATGTGAGTTAAACTAGTCTAAAAAACAGTGGAGAATATACTAATAACCACTTCCCCCTTTTTTAAAAAATTTTTCAAGTAGAGTCAAAGCTGCTCTTATCACATGCACAATCATCTTTTCCTATTTATCTTTTATTACAAATTGTTATTTTTTATCATTTCTCTTACTTAATAATTACTGAAAGGCACATAGATTTCAAAATTGCTGCTAAGATTAGCCCACAGATTTCTTACCTTCTCAGGCAAAGAGAGATAATATTGATGAGTTGGAGGGATTGATGGCCTCAGAGTCTGGGAGAACTGAATTCAAGTTTCATCTCTTAACATATACTAGCTGTGCAACACTGGGGCCATAACTTAACCTCTTAGTACACTAAGCAATTCTCTAAGATTCAAAGTTGCTGCACAGGTGGCAATGGGTATTGATAGCAATAAAATCCACACATAATCCTTCTCCTGAAATGGGAATAATAATCTTCCTTACCCTTTCAGGATTGTTGCCAGATTCAAAGGACAAAATGTGTTTGTAAACTTAGAAGTGCTATATAAATGCTATATAAAATATATATTCTTTATAGAGCATAAAAGCTCTATAAATAATAAGAATAATAATGAGTCAAAATGCACAAAACACAGATATTATTTTATATAAGCCAGTGCCTAAGAGTTGGAGAATAGAATAGAAAACAGCATAAGGGAAAAGAAATCTGAAAGAAAACTTAGAAAAATCAATAATCTACAAAGCCCTCATTGAGTAACATTGTATAACATACATACATACACACAGACAGGCATAAACATATATATATATATATATATATATATATATATATATATACATATGTGTGTGTTTGGCCATGCTCATGTGTGGACAGGTACATGTCCATATGAATGTATATATACATTATATCATAATATATTCTGAGAAATAATGTTGTCTAATGAATAGAATTTTGACTTTGAAATTAGAGTCTTAGATTCAAGTTCCTTTTTTGATCCATATTGGATATCTAATCCCAAACAAATCATTTAATTTCTCAGTGTTCTAGACCATAAGCTTTTTAAGCTTTTTCTACTTGAGACCTTTTTTCACAGGAGACATTTTTATGTGATCCCAGGTACATAGGTATACAAAATAGATATACAAGTCAAATATTCATTATTTATTATAACTTTATTATGGTATTTATTATATTACAAATGTATAGACAACATGAATATAAAATATTAAATAATAATATTATTTTATAAATTAAATCAACAAAAATGGGGTACCAGGGGCCTCCAACTGAGAATCCATAACCAGTGGAAAATAGAGCAGTTAGCAGAGATGCTCCAATTCCCTTAAACCTACCAAAAAATCCTGAAGGAAATGGTGTTTGTGAAAAAGCAAATCACTCATAAATCAAGGAGGAAATGGTAAAAATCTAACACATGGGACCTTCAGACAGTTGGAGCCAGGGTGGTGATATTTAAAATATCTTCAGGAAAGGAAAGACCACTGAACGAGTACAGTAAGGGAACCTGAGGTTTTGTGGGGTTTTTTGGTTTGTTTGTTTTGTTTTGTTTTGTTTTGTTTTGTTTTTCATAGCTGTGTCATGTATAGCTGTCTGACCCTAAATAAGTTACTTTCCTCACCTGGTCCTCAGCTATTCCTCCCTAGTAGAATGAGGGAATCCATAGGTCTATTTCTTTTTGAAACCCTATGATCCAACAATAATGAGAAAGAAAAAAAGGAGATAATTGAATAAGTGATTAAGGAGGAAATCTAATCCTAGGGAACTAGCCTACTGTGCAAATAAGAGTATGAACCCTTATGGTGAAAAAGAACCTGAATTGTCATGCCAAACAGATCAGCTTTTATTGAAGAAAAACTAAGAGGCATCCTTCCTAACTTCCTTTAGCTTTTGTTATTCCAAGTCTTTACTGTTGGGAGTTTTTGTATGTCTAAAAAAATTGACCATCAGTGTTCCTTTGCTTCATAGAAGTCTCACTAGAAGATGCTAATATAACACACCTTGACCAAAGGTGGTTAAATGAATACCTGAATTCAGAACCTTCCTTCCCCATTTACTTGATAAGTGAGTTACTCTCTCTGATCCTCATTTTCTTCATCTGTCAAATAATAGCTTGTGACACAAATCAGTAAATATGTGGAAAACCTTCTATTGACATAAAGCTCTCTAGAGAGTAAAGAGCCCAAAATGAGACTTCTTCAATTTGAATTCTGCTTCTGAAACCTGTTTCCTATGCAACTTTAGGCCAGTCCTCTCAGCTCTCTTAACCTCAAGTTGTCTATATTTGTCTAAAAAGTTTTTATTAAATATTTATAAATAATTATCATTTATTTAACTTATAATAAATCATAATTAAATATAAATAAATATTATATATTTAAAAAACTGTCTATGTTTGTCTATAAAATAGGAGATTGGACTAGTTTCTAGCTTTAAAACTGAGATGCTATGACCCTGTGATGAAGTAGAATGAATGGAAACTCCTTGAGGGCAAGAACTGTGTTTCTGTTTATTTTTTCTGTAACCTGAGGACCCAGCAGTAGTTAAATGTTCCCTGAATGAAAAAGTTGGAATACATGAAAAGGTTTCCTTTTCTATAAAAAGGGGGCTTCAACTAGATGGGTCTTAATGTCATTTCTAATTCCATAGCTACATTTCTATGTATATGTTTCCTTCGGTAGAATATAAATTTCATGAAGCCTGGAATAATTACCCTTAAACTTATTGTTGTTGTCATTATTATTATTAGTATTATTATTATTATTACGACTCATGTTTATATATCACTTTAATGATAATAATGTGATTTACTTAAATTAGCCCATTTGATCCTCACAAAAGTCACGAGAAGTGAATGCTATTCTTATACCCATTTAACAGATGGAAAAACTGAGACTGAGAGAGGTTTAGGTACTTGCTCAGGTCACACAGCTAGAAAATGCCCAAATTGGGATTTGAGCTCAAATTTTCCTGATATTTAAATCCTTCCTTCTATCCACCACATGGATGTTTGAATGAAATAGCTTACATCCCTCTGCATGGCTTGCTCTCTGTCCCTTGGCACATTTAGTGAACCCCAACTCCAGAGATCCCCTTAAAGCAGTGTCAACATTTCCGCTCCGATGGCAGGCAGAACAAGGAGCATGGGCAAACCCTGGGAATTCGCAAGCACAGCCTGTACTTGGGCTCATTAGCTTGTAGTCTGTGTGTTCTGCCAACTTGCTGGTGATCCGGCCCCACTGTTTTCCCAAGCAGCTCTGAGAGAACATTGACGTGCACAGATCCACTGGCACCAGTGACTACAGCATCCATTACAAGGTTTGGCGTCTCAAACATAAAAGGCACAGTTCAGGGGGATGAGGTCTGCGTGACTTTAACATGTGCACAGAGGAAAGAACTTTCTGTGGGCACCAGAAATGTCATTGAAATATAACGGATACTTTCAGCGCAAATGCACAGCAAGCTTTGAGTCTCCCTAACAAAAGGGAATTTGACAGGAAAGGGAACAGTTTAGCTGCTCGGAGGCGTCTTCCCGCTTCTTCACTAGCTGAGTCCATCCTCCCCAGCCCCTTGGCTTCCTCATGTCCACAAATCAGCACTGATCTGGATTTATTCAAGATGCTGATATCCTTATTCTACCTTTACTTTTGACAAGGGACTCATAGGACTATCGAGTCTAATATTGGAAGGAAAATTGGAGATCATTGTCTTATCCTACACTTCCTAAAGGATGGAATTGAATCTCCGGCATATTTATGTGATTGCCTGAAGGTCACAGAAACATCAAAAGTTCACCATTTGTACCCAGGTCCTCTAACTGCAAATCTAGTGCTCCTGATAGTACATCTGTTTCTACCTATGATATATGACTGTTGATATGAGTCAAATACTCACATGATTCAAATGTTCATATGGACTATTTGTGTCCCACCTGTAGCAGGGCATTGTGAGCTTGTATTGGTCTGATCAGACACACTATGACTCAGTTCTAATACAGTGATGTCATTTGGGTTCTCTCTGAAAACACAGGACAATGACTGATGGGGGTATGACTGCAAGAATCATTTATATCCAGGGACATTCTGCTTCTGACACTTACTTCTTGAGTGACATTGGGCATCCTTAGGCCTGTTTGCTGCACAGTAAAATGATGAAGTTGGAATAAATGACCTCTAAAGTGGCTTCTTGTAGGTGTATGATCTGATCAATTATAATTCTTTTATTTTCCTTGATTCCCTTAATCTCAAGTAGGAATAATCAGTTTACAATTATAAAGTGTTTTTTAATGGCAAATTGGCCACATGGGTAGTATGAGGATTATTATGATTGTTTCATAAATGAGACTAACCGCAATCAAGTGATTTGCCTGATTTCAGATAGCTAGTTAATAATAGAACGACCCGGATACTGGTTTTTTGATTCAGAATCCAGATATCATCTCCTCGAAAATGAGGGGTCATAATTCATCTTGCTGATTCCACAAGATCACAGCTCTCTTAAGTATGTCTTTTTAAAATGTACAAATTTTTAATAAATTTCATATTTTAAAAAACCCTGCTGTACTCTTTGCACAGTGTTCACCTCCATAATTCTTACTAAAGTGAGATTACTATTGAATAAGAGGACTTGAATTCCAAATGTCAGTTTTACCAATGACTACTTATAAAATGACGTGGGACCACTGTCACTTAACATAGCTTGATCTCATTTCTTACATCTTTAAAATGGGAGTTGGAGGTTAGAAGACCTTCAAGGTCTGTTCCACCTTTGACTCTGTGCTCCTACAATCTTCAATTCAACAATGAAAGAATTATAGAATAAAGTCTATAGTTATTATTAACTAATTATATTTGTACACAAAGCAAGAAGTTAATTGAAACTACATATAAAAAAGAAAGAACACAGAGGGAAAAAAAGACCAAAAAAGTTGAATTTGTCAGCCATTGAGGCAAAGGTAGTTTTGGAGTATCCCTGGAACCTGTGAGGTAAACTGGGATATCCCTACTCAATAAGTCTGTCTGCTTCCAACTAAGAACAGAACTGGGCATATGAGAAATCTTTGAGAAAACAAAGAGGCAAAGAAACTGTTTTAGGTTTTGCTTGTTTTAGGTCAAGCTCAGGAAGAGGTTTAAAACACTTCCCTCTCCACCTAAGTCAACCAGCTGGCTTTCTCCTTTGAAGGATACCCTCCTCAGATCACCTGGGAGAGCAGATGCAGCTATAACTTTGCATTGTGGATACAGAGCTCTTTAAAAAGCCAGAGATAGAAAATAGTGTGGCAGAAGAAATTAATTTATTTTCAACCCTTCTATAAAAAGCATGAAGCACACACACTATCTGTACTTAAGATGACTTAATTTTCCCTGACTATATGGCTGGGTGCGAAACCGCCTGGGTGGCTGTTTTCTCCCTTCCAAGATGTTCAGTAGCTTAGAGAGTTGCCAAGGTAACAACAACTTTTGATTAGTATCAGAGTAAATAAGGACTCAAAACACCCAGCATGCTCAGCTTCTGCCTTACTATGTCACCCGTACTAATAGTAAATCAGCTTTCCCTCCCTACTTTGCTTCTCCCTATCTCAGTTTATATCTCATTATAAAATGGCATCAGTTGGAAAAGACCTTCGAAGCCATATTATCTAACACAGTCCCTCTATCGCCTTTGCAACATGAAGTCATCCAGAATTTGACTGATCACTTTGAATGAAAAGAGATCTTCTAAATCAGACCATCATATTTGGGGGAAGCACTGAAGACTATGGAATTTTTCCTCACATTAAGTTGAAATTTTCCTTTGCAATTTCCACCTATCAAACATGCCCTTTGCCCTCTGAGATGAAGTAGAATAAATATAATCCTTTGTCCACATAGTAAACCCTTTAAATAGTTTAAGGTACTTATCATACACCCCCTTAACCTTCTACTCTCTAGAACAGGGTTTCTTAATCTGGAATCCATGGTCCCACAAGGGATTCAAAGGATAGGTTTGGTCAAGTCTAGGAATTTGTATGAAGAGGGAAAAAAATAACATATTTCTTTTCACTAACTTAACAAAAACAATATTTTATTCAATTAAGAAGGTAACAGACATTATGTTGAGAATATATTTGGCTTTCTTCCTTCCCTCCCCCCTCTCTCTTTCTTTCTCTGTTTCACACTTTGTCTCTGTCATTTTCTGGGTCTCTATTTCTGCCTGTCTGTCTTTCTGTCCATCTGCCTATATGTCTGTCTGTCTGTCTGTCTGTCTCTCTCTCTCTCTCTCTCTCTCTCTCTCACACACACACACACACACACACACATACACACACACACACAGAGTTAAAAATCCCAGCTTTGATACAACCATCTCCAATACCTTGAATGGTCCATACATGGTATAATAATGAGTCCCTCTTAGTCACTTTCCTCTGGATAACCTCTAGTTTATAAGTGTACTTCTTAAAATATGGTGCCCAGAACTAGACACCAGACTACAGACAAAATCTGAGAAATGCAAAATTTACTAAACCATTTTCTGTTTATTCCTAGTAGGCATACCTATTTTAAAGGGATTTTTAAGGTGAACACTATAACTCACCCTACTTTTTGGAATAAGTGGGAAAAGCAAGAATCATGATTATCTGTCATAAATGTGTCTTCACTTGAAGAAATCACTATGATTTTTTTTTGTTTTGTATTTAGACATTATAATCTAATAATTTGTTTGGTTTTTTTCAAAGGTAAAAAGGATGGAGAAACACGGTGGCACAATGGATAGAGCACTGGACCTGGAGTCAAGAAGACCTAAATTCAAAGCTGGACTCAGATATTTATTAGTGTGACCCTGGACAGGTCACTTTATCCTGTTTACCTCTGTTTCCTCTTCTGTAAAATGAGTGGGATTAGAAAATGGCAAACCACTTCACTAGCTTTGCCAAGAAAATTGCAAATAGGATCATGAAGAAACAGACACAACTGAAAATGAGTGAATAATAAGAAAAAATGGACAAAGGACTGTGAAACAAGAGTGATATTTTCTAATCACTCTTTTGGCCAGCAACTTGCTCTATGACTTTGGCTAAAATACTTCCTCTCTGGAGACCTCTGTTTCTTGCTCAGTAGATGGAGAGGTGGAATGGACTCAAATAGTGTCTAAAGCTCCAGGATAAGTGGGGAAATATTTAAATGTATATCTTGATGAATTCCTTTTATGTGATCTGAATGCACTACATCCTTGGGTTCTCTGATGTGCCAGTTACAGATTGTTGAACTACTTCCAAATACTACTGAAAAAACTTGCAGAAAGGCGTACATATCTGAGGACTGAAAA
This sequence comes from Myrmecobius fasciatus, assembly GCA_023553655.1. Taxonomy (NCBI): domain Eukaryota; kingdom Metazoa; phylum Chordata; class Mammalia; order Dasyuromorphia; family Myrmecobiidae; genus Myrmecobius; species Myrmecobius fasciatus. The sequence goes on along the minus strand of JAJPUD010011146.1, from coordinate 47,018 downwards.
AGAAAGGTTATCTTGATTTTCAAAAAAGAGAAGAGAATTTTGACAAACAAGAATGAGAACAGGAACCAACAGTCCCATAGTCTATGCTGTAGGTGAGTCTACATTTCGAATATTATATTCAGTTCTAGGGACCAAAATTTCTGTTTTGGTTTTTTTAATAAGTTCTGAATTGTGTATAGTTTTGCTTTCAAATTCCTTAGATTTCCCAATGTAACCTCCCTCTTTAGTTTTTCTCCCTCACAGTGAACAATCCTTTTTGCAAAAAATAAAAATAAAACCAATGAAAAATCAAAGAAACCAATGTTTAGGGGGCAAAATTGATTTTATATGCAGTCTCTTTACTTCTATAGTTTCATACTTCTATGAAGCAGTAGAAACAGAGAAAACTCATGTCACTTCTTCATATCAAGCTTGGCTACTATAATTTTATAACCTTCAAAGTCAATTGTTTGACTGACTTTTTTTTCCATTTGCATTGTTTTATTATAAATGTGTATATGTGTGAGTATATGTATGTATATGTATATTTCTCTGGTCATCATTAACTGAGCTTCTGATTTTAGAGATTTTGCTTCGATAACTTAATTTTCTTCTCACTTTGGAACTTTCCTCACTCCCTGAGGCTTAGTCACCATAGAATACTTCTCCTTGTTGACTCCTTTCTCTCACTGGTAAATTCCTTCCGGGGCCTCCATTTTGGGAAAAGCCCTAAATTACTCATAACATATAATAAACACTTAATAATTGTTAGTCATCTGCCTGCTAACATTTACTATTGCTATTTTAGCATAGTAACTTATTCATCATACAAGCACAATTATATCCCACTACTAGTCATCACATTTCAGATGTACATTGATAAGTCAGAGAGTATACATAGTGAGGTAACCAATATGGACAAAGAGGTTTAAGGTTTATTTAAATAGGGATATTTAGAAAAGAAATGGGAAGACATGGAAGGAATGGATGGAAGCCATAAAGAGAAAAATGTATATCCCCCCCCCTTTTTTTACAGCCAATCTGATATTGAGAAATTATATACTACTATTTTTTTTTCCAAAACTGAGACAATTAATTTTTGGTCTACAAGAGCAAGGGCAAAACTAAATCTTATTTTTTTTCTTTCTCAAATTGTCCATTAATATTCCAGGGCCTAGGTCTGTTCTTTACTCTTTTGTTTTCTCAATGTCACTCCAAAAAATGTAAAATATAGCAACTCATCCTATGGCATACATCCTAATTTTGTGTGTGTCATGGACCCTTTAGTAGTCTGAGAAAATCTATAACTCTTTTGCAGAATAAAGATTTTAAATGTTTGAATGAAGTGCAAAAATTAAATTACAGGGTAATGAAAACAAAGATCATATCCTCTATCTTATTTCATAGATTATTTGAAATCTACCATAAATATCTTTGAGGTCCATGAATCCGAGGTTGAGAGACCCTTTTCTATGGTGTTTTGTGACACCGTATTGTGTCACAAAAATTTTAATAATAGTTAGTGCTTTGCGGTTTGCAAAGCACTTTATAAATACCTGATTTGATCCCTCACAACAACCTTAGGAGGAATATTATATTATTATCACCAGTTGAGGTAGACATAGGTTAAATGATTTGCTAAGGGTCACACAGCTGAGACTACATTTGTACTCAGATTTTCCTGGCTCTAGATATAGTATGCTCTGTGTCATATAGTTGCCTATTTCAATTTAATTCATTAACATTTATTGTTGTTGTTGTTGTTATTGTTTGCCCTTCATTCTCAAGGAGGATCATGACATCAGGGAGGTGATGCTATAACATGCAAGTGAAATGGATGTAAGTAAGGAAGGCTGTGCAAGGTCACTTTTCCCTCCAGAGCCAGCTATGTCCAGTGACCAGATATAGATAAAGATGACTGTAGATGGTCATGGATGCAGTTAGAAATTTTGGTCTATTGTGATCCACATTCAGTCTTCATAGGGCTCTTTCTGGATGCAGATAACTCTCTCCATCTTAAGTCTATTAATTGGTCTGAATCATCTTATTGTCAAAGAGAGCCACATCCATCAGAAATGATCATCATATAATCTTGCTGTTGCCATGTGTAATGATTTCTTGGCTCTACTCACTTCACTCAGCATCAGTTCATGTAAGTCTCTCCAGGTCTCTCTGAAATCAATTTGCTGGTCATTTCTTATAGAACAATAATATTCCATTACATTCATATACCATAAGTTATTCAGTCATTCTCCAATTGATTGGGCATCTACTCAGTTTCCAGTTTCTTGCCACAACAAAAAGAGGTGCTACAAATATTTTTTGCACATATGGGTCCTTTTCCCTTTTGTAGGATCTCTTTGGAATACAAGCCCAATAGAATCACTGGATTAAAGGTTATACATAGTTGGATAGCACTTTGGGCATAGTTCCATATTACTCTCCAGAATGGTTGAATCAATTCACAACTCCACCAATAATGTATTAGTGCACACTCCTCCAACATTCATCGTGATTTTTTCCTGTCTTCTTAGCCAATCTGAGAGGTATGTAGTGATACCCACAGTTGTTTTAATTTTCACTTCTCTGATCAATAGTGATTTAGAGTACCTTTCATATGACTACAAAATGGTTTCAATTTTTTCATTTGAAAATTGTTTGTTCATATTCTTTAACCATTTATCAATTGGAGAATGGTTTGTATTCTTATAAATTTGAGTCAATTCTCTATTTATTTTAGAAATGAGGACTTTATTAATGATCCTTTCTAAATTATTTTAGGAATTGGTACCATCTTCTCTAGCCAATAATCTAAAGAAATCACCTTATTTACATAATTGAAGTTTGTGACATTTACCAATCTCCATGCAAATGGTACTGGTCATTCTCTAAGATTCTTCAATAACAGATGTTCAGCCAACCCATCCACAAGTCCTCTCATTCCTCAGTCATGTTACCTCATCAAGACCTGGTGACTTGAAATAATGGAAGGCAGTTAGGGCATTTTAAAACCTCCTCATTGATCTACATTTCAGTTTCTTGTCAACTATTTTTCCCTAACTATACAAGTATAGTCTAAAGATTTCTTAGACACGAGGAGTTTTTAGTATCAAAATAATACAAGGGTCATGAACTTAGTGGGATAGGACAGGGCAGGAGTGTTCATGAAAATCTTGTTGAACAAAAATAAAGAGATAAAAAATCAGTATGTATTATTTGTTTTATCTGCCTTACAGAGAAATTTATTCTTAAAAATTATGTAGTGTTCAACATGAGGTAGAAATTATATTTTTGTAAGAATTCAACTGTATCCAAGGAAACTTGATCTGGCTGGACTGAGTTGAGACAAAAGGCAGAGGTAATGTTAATAAGGGTTCATTTATATGTGCTTAGTCAATGTAATTCCCAGAAAGAATAGAAATTGAATTGTTTTGGGGACAGGCACCAACCTTCACTTTTGATTTGCCCTGTACTGATTGATCAACTGATAATTCATGATGATATACTTGACACTAAAATGTGGTCTTAGGTAGTGTTACTAAAAATGAGGTCTATAGTGTTTTTTTAAAAAAATTAACTATTTCAATATGGTTTTCCTTTAAAATCCTATGTATTTTGACTATTATGAAAATGTTTTACATGATTATATATATATATATATATAACCTATATTAAATTGCTTCCATTACCAGTGGAGATGGGCTAGAGAGAGAGGAATGAAAAAAATAAGTGTAAAAACTAAGAAAATAAATCCTATGTATTTTATTATAAGCATTTGGACATATAATTTTGAGATTTCACCAGAGTGCTCAAGAGCATGCACCATCTCTCTCTCTCTCTCTCTCTCTCTCTCTCTCTCTCTCTCTCTCTCT
>JAJPUD010011146.1:0-41690 GCA_023553655.1 Myrmecobius fasciatus | reverse complement strand
CCAGGTACTTGGAAACTTCCCATCGGAACGGTATGCATTGGTTCCCATTCAATTGCCATTTTATTAAGTACTGAGCTAGGTACTATATGCTCAGCACTGGGATAAGTAGATAAGATATAAATTCAAAGATAAAATAATCCATGTCCTTAAGGAACTAATATTCTAAGGAGGAGGGGGAAGGAGGGACATGTAGAATATAACATGTACAAATAAACCACCACATAAATTGAGGAAATTGAGGAAAGAGGGCAATAATATATCAGGAGTTAAAGGAAGGTATTATACGGGAGGGAGCACCTCAGGTGAGCTTGGAAGGAAAACAAGGATTTGGGGACAATAACATGTAGAAAAAAGCAACCAGTGAACAAAAATGCATTAAACAACTGCTATCTGTCAGACAGAGGCAGCTAAATAGTACAGCAGACTAAGTGCTGGGTACAGAGCCAGGAAGATCTGAGTTCAAATTTGACTTTAGATATTCACTAGCTGTTTGACACTGCCCTCAGTTTTCCCATTTTGTAAAATGAATTGGGCAAAGAACTTATACACGATGGAATGATTGAATGACCAGACACTGTGCTAGACAACAACAGAGAGAAGAAAAAAAGAATGAAATAATCTATATTTACAAGGAGTTTACATTCTAAAGGAGACAACAAGTACATGTAAAAATTATGCAGCACAAATGAAAGATAAAAAATAGAACTATAGGCAAAATAGTTGTATATAAATTATTATGGGAGAAAAATAATAATCAAGGGTATCAGGAAAGGTTTTATAAAGATAGTAACATTTGAAGTGTCTTAAAGCAAAGCAAGGGCTCCCATGAGGCAGAGATAATGAGAGAATATATTCTAGGCATGAATGCCATGGGAGAAAGTATATTCCAAGCAAAAGGGACCAATGTACAATGTATGAAAGCAGAAGATGGAATGTTGAATTCTAGTAATAGCTTGGAAACCAATCTTACTGAAATACAGTTTATGTAAAGAATTGTGATGGAAAATTAGGCTGAAACCTAGATGGGGACCAGATTGTACAAATCATTCATTGCCAGGCTAAGGAAAAGGTGTTTTATCCTGTAGTCAGTGGGGAGCCCATTAAAGTTTTTGAGCAATAGAATAGTAAACCCAGCCTTTCAAAAGATTGTTCTGGCAGCTGTGTAGGGAATAGATTAAGAAAGGAAATAGAAAAAAAAGGAGATCAAATAGGCACATATTACTAAAGGTAGAGTAATATTATGAATAGAAAGCTGACCAAAGAGGTGGGAAGACTTGAATTTAAGTCCTCTCTTTTACATGAGTAAGTCCCTTAACCTACAAAGGTTCCTGATAAATCTCTAAGAATGTAAGCTATAGAGAAGGGGTATTGTTGCAGTGGTGAAAGAAATTTCTTTATCTGATAGTTCTTTGTATCAATGAAATCACAAATCTAATATTGTAATCCTTATAATAATAGCCCATAGAAAAGCTGAAAGCCCAGACTAGGATAGTGTCACCATGAGTAAATAAAATAGTAAATAAAAACTGGTTCTGGAGACAGAAGCCCACTCTGAATGTGATTTCACTTCCATGAACCTTAATTTCTTCATCTGTAAAAGTAGGGTATGAACTAGATGGCTTTTGAGACCTATTTCAGCTTCACCTATGATCTATAGGTGTGAGAAATATTATAAAAATAAGTATCAAAAGGGATTTTCAAAGCTTCGATATATATGTGTGTGTGTGTATGTGTGTGTGTGCATTTGTATTGGATACATAGTAGGAACTTAATAAAATTTCATTTATTCATTCTTTTTTGATTAATGCTCTATGTTTGCTGGTAATCAAGCAATATGATCCATAGGGAAATGGAAAGAGGAATGAGTTTGGGATAGAGTGGGGAAGGAGCAGGCTATAACCTAGTACTAATAATGATTTGTGCATGAGCAGTGTCAAAAAATGGCTAGTCCTTATGGTTTATAAATATATATTAAGTGAACCTTAAACGAGAAGTTACTGACAAATGGTGGTAGTGAGAAAACTCGGTAGTGGCAAAAGGGAAAAGGGAGCAATACAAGTTCCCCACCATGATCAGAGAGTAAGGGAGTATAAATAAAAGTACAACCAATGCTGGAAAGGGCATCCAGGTAATCATTAGGGAATCAATTCTGAATGAGTACAGGATAGAAAAAAAAATGAAAAGAAAAAAGTTTAAGAGGAAAACTAATTTGTAGTTTATAGAATACATATCCCAGGGAGCATAGTGGAAGGGGTGAGTAGCTTTAGAGTGGAAAGTTTGAGGGGGATAGGGATAAGGGAGCAATCACTGAGGAATAGAGAATGAGATTTAAACAACAGCAGCCTGGGTTTCAGAATTGCTGAAAGAACTTCATCTTAGGGCCTCATTCTCCTGATCGGTGATTATTTTTCCTGTTACATTATTTCAGTAAAGCCCCAATCATACTTCACTTCACTCACTGCTTTCTGGTTGTCTTCTCAACATACTAGACAACCACCTTTCCCATTACTGAATAGATTTCTCCACTCCCTCCTCAAGTCCTTGAACTGTGATCAAATCATCTTTGTCATATTTCCTGGAAAGGCTGTGTCCATATGTCCTTATGGCTCCATTCAGTATTCACCCATAACTTTCCTGACTGGTCACCACTCCCCATCTGTTTTGTATCATTCAGTATAATGTAAGTTCCTTGAAGTCAGGGACTGACTTTACTTTGGTATTTATATGCTTAGCACAATGCTGGGCATTTGGTAGGAATTTAATACACTTTCTTTGATTCATTCAATATTTCTTTATTAATGATCTATGGCTGTAGGTAATGATACAACATGCTCCATAGAGAAATGGGAAGAGACCTAGGTCTGGGACAGAATGGGGAGGGAGCAGGCTAGAGCAGATTACCAGTAATATTTTATGCATGAAAAATGTTACAAAAAAAAAAGACCAAGGAATAATTCACTATTATCTCTAGGATAAAATACAAAATCCTCAACTTTACATTTAAAATCCTCTACATTCTGGCTCCCACCTACTGTTCTTGTCTTATTTCATGTAAGTTCATACTCTCTCCATTCCAATCAAATGGGCACAGACATTTCTTTTCTCTGCCTCTGTTTGCCTTTACACAACTGATCTCCCCATACCTGAAATGGAGTCTTTTTGTCTCTTTTTCAAAATCAAAATATAGTTCAGATGTCAGTCCTCCATGAGACCTTTCCTGAATGCTCCACTAATTCACACCCACTAACTCTTGAAATAATGTATTTTCTTTTTTATATACTGTATTTCCTTGAATGTAGGGCACTATTGCATTAGCAGAATGCAAGCTCCCTGAGAGCAGAAATTGAGACGTTTTTGTTTATCCCCAGCATGGAAAACAGGAACTGCAGCTGAGCATGGGCTTAACAAATGTTTGTGGCACTGAATGTATGAGGTGGGCATTCCTCACAACACTGAGAATGAGAAGGAACAGAAGGACTCTTGGGATGTAGGCAGGGGGTGAGGGAAGAAAGGACAGAGACAGAAACAGAGAGAGACAGAGACAGTGAAAGAGAGACAAAGAGAAAGGGATAGAGAGTGAAAGAGACAATCAGAAACAGAGAGGAAGAGAAGAGCTGAATGTCTATATATACAAACACATATGGCTGCATGCAAAGAATTCTACTACTTTGGTGGACTCTTTCCAGAGGATTTGAAGGAGGGTTTGGTGGAAATCTTACCAGATGAAAAAGCATGGAGGGGTTGAAAGGGATACTACTACAGTGACTGACTATACCCAGGAGATTACACAGTATCTTTTGTTCCAACCTTCAGTTTTAATTTTTCTCAGCTTCAATCTTGATTAACAATACAAATAATATGATTTTTAAACTATAAAGAATTACCAAATGCACAGTTTTCATTTGTGTCACAATTTGAGTAGTTTAAGGGGAAAAAAATTCATCCAAAATTCATGGTTTTCACTCAGTGGGCTTCTGGGAGCATTGTCAGGAGTTCATGGGAGGCTCTTAACCCACAGAGACTTGCTGAAAGATGTCTTTGAATACATTTCTAAAAATATGCTGAGCTCCTTGAGGGCAGCTGCTAAGGCCACGTCAATAAGTACAACAGATTCAATTATTTTGACTCAATTTAAGATCAGTTTACTCACCCAGTCAATTCAGTGACCCAGGGATCACCAGCACACAGGATGACACGATCAAGACCCAAAAACGTTCTTGACTAACACATTCAGCTAATTCTAGGAAGAAAAAGTAGAGAGAAATTTAAAAGCTTTACATATAGGTTAGAAAAATTTACTCTACAAATACAAGATGGAAGAGTTAGGATTAAAGAACAATTCACATGAAGAGCATCTTGGGACTACAATTGAGTGCAAGGTCAATAAAGGCTACAAAGTAAAAGCAAAAAACAAACCAAAAAAAAACCACTTGCACTGATTTTCAAGCTCAAATGATCCACAGAGTTTATTTGATATAGTGTATTTAAAGAATGTTTTGGGGACCCCCAAGTATCCCCAATACCATTTCAAGGGGTCTGTGAGGTAAATCAGAAAACAAGATTCCCCACCCTGATCTAATCAAAGGAGAAGTATCAATTATATTCCATTAGAATATTTGTAGGGTTTATTCTGTGTCATCTTTTTACAATAAGCAATGTGGATATGCATAGATATGCACTGATAAATTTGTCGGTTGCAGTTAATGATTTATTTACCTGTTGTTCCATGTCCTTGGGGGTTCAATTTTTACTAGATGAACATGTTTAAAATCCCCATGTAATATATATTCTGATGACCTCCGTTGAATACCATGCTCTAGAAGAGAGAGTCTTAAAATGGAATCTGAAAAAAAATTAACTATAAGTTATTGACTTTCTTTGTATTTTGAAATATTCTTTTTCTTTAATAATGTTTAATTATTTAATATTTTCCACAATTACATTCAAAATATTTTTTTATATTTCTTTTTAAGATTTTTGAGTTCTAGATTCTCTCCCTTATCCTCACCCACAATTAAGAAATCACATGTGAAGTTATGCAAAACATTTCCATAGAAGTCAAATTGGGAAAGAAAACATAGATCATCCCTAATGAAAATAAAAACCCTCGAGAAAAATTAAATTAAAAAGAGAGACACACAGAGAGAAATAGAGAATGTTTCAATCTGTAGTATTTTGATATATTCTGTTTAATGCATATAAAAATAGTATTCTTTCCTCTCTGGAATCTACTTCTGACTTTTCAAAATGTATATCACATCTTAACTGATTTCACACCAAAGAAGTTCCTTCTTCTCCTATGGTCTTTTCACCTGGAATATCCCTTTACCCATGAAGATCCTTTCTTCCACTCATGATTTCTTCTTGGAATAATTCATTTTGTAAAGAGTCATTCATCTTCCTGTCCTGGCTCTGCTCTTAATTCTAGACTTGGCCACCATGCCCCTATTCAAATTCTTTCCTTCCTTTACCCTTTCAGCCCCTTTTTAATGGGCTATTCTTTCCTTTCATAATATCATTTTATGAGAGTAGGGACTGTTTTTCTTTTTACTTGTATCTATATTTTCACAAGATACAGAATAAATACTTAACAAAAGGTCATTGATGACCTAGATTGTTAAAGGGATTCAAGGTTAAGAATTATTGTTTTAAAGAAAAATGCAGAGGATAGGCGTATAACTTTGCCTGTGTACTAAGATCAAGACCCAAAAACCTCCAGGAGTTTCCAAACCCCAATAGATTTAGGGGTACATCTGTCCAAAAACTTTCCCTCCCAAGTTCTATTGACAATGAGTAATTTTTTTAGTGAAGACAATCCTTCCATGTATTCAAGCTAAAACCCATCTGTTTAAAGAATTATTTTTATGCAAACATTAATCACCCTTAAGCCAACCTAAAGATCAATTTTAAACTTAATAAATTTGGCCCTCACAACAATTTAATTCATTACTAAGCCAGTACTGGAATATTTGCTTCATAGGATTTGCCTAAGCTTGCCCTCTGAAGGCAGTCAAAAACCCAGGGTCACTTCCTTAACAAAATTAATTATTCAAAAATGACTTTCAAAGAAAAAAGCAGCATAGCCATGTCAAATTATACTCATTTGGACTGTATAATTATTGCCAAAAAATAAATATTTAGGGACATGGGCCAAGAATCAACAAACCTGAGTTATGGCTTTGGTTCTTCCATTAACCAACAAGTGAATTTAATGAATTTCTTTTGAAGTTTTCAAGAAGAAACATTTGTCAGGTATATGATATATATATGTGTGTATATATATATATGTGTGTGTATATACATATGTGTGTATGTATGTATGTATGTATATGCAGATATATATAGAACTAAGAAGCATTAGGCATCCAGTGACCTTGGGCAAATCACTTTTATTTAGGTCTCAATTTTCTTATAATAGAGCCTGAGATTGTACAATGTAGTCTCTAAAGCCCTTTTTAATGGACATTTTCCACTCAAGAGTTTAGAGTAAGGACCACTGATCTTACTGAATCAAAAGGAATCTGTCTCCTTAGATCATAATCCATCTATAAGTTGGACTCCAAGAAGAATATCTGGGATTTGGTATAATTTGCTCAATGTCACCCATTTAATTTCCAAGGTAAGATTCTGACCCGGTTCTTCCTGCAACTAGGTATAGTACAACATTCACTGTCCCACACTGCCAATCCATTGTGAGTTCATAAAATAGAAAAATCAACAAAGGTCGTCAACCCACTATGACTGGAGAAGGCACTCAACTCAAAGATCATAGAAAAGAAATCAATGAGAAAGCAAAGACATACTGTAGAGATTAAAAAAAAAAAACAACTACCTTAACAATAGATTTTTTAAAAAATAGAGGAAAGAGGAAAAAGTATGCTATTGAGACATTTCCTTGAAATTCAAATAAGTAACTGAAAGAAACAAAACAAGAGTAATTTCCAGGCTATACATGGTTATATAATTACTTTTCAAGCTCCTTAAATGTAAATGCCTAATGCTTACAAGCAATTACAAGGCAATTATACAGAGAAAGACTGTTGAATTCACTCTTCATTTAGGTACTGTGATAAGACTCTCAGTCAGGCTACCTAATTTGAATAAACTAATTGTCTTATGAAATGCTGAAATAAAAAGGCAGGTGCCTTGCCAAGAACCCATAGAAGGAGATGTCTTTACTTGATTCATAGAGGAAACTTCTGTTTCTTGGTGTAATGACTTTTCCTTGAAGTAGAATGGGCATGCCAGTAATATAAGTACAAGAGGGATGTTTAGAGATAATTCAAGACTGTCTTTACTAGCAGAGCCAATTGTGGCCCAATTTGGGGAGGTAATTAACTTAAGGTTACCTAGCTAGCTCAGCTGAGGATGAATTCTACCTAGAATCCAAGGTTTTTGAATTTCTAGTCCAATGGTATTTCTAGTGTGTCCTGTAGGAAAACAAAACGAAACAAAACTGATGATGAGAGTAGAAAGTTTTTTTTTTTTTCCTAAGCCAAAACTCAGTGTAATTCTGCTGTCTTAGAGGTCTGTACAGGTATTTTAGGGAGACTTGCTATTAACTAAATTTTGCTTGCAGTGTCAGTGAAGGTCAAGCTAAGACCAATGAGAAGCAGCATTTTGCTTTGATGAAAATTGCTTCTAAACTGTAAGTTTAGTCCTTTTGTTTTATTTCATACTATTTCTTATGATCACCCCTACATATGCCAATTTTATCCTTTTTTAAAAAGCTAAATAAAATAAAAAATAAGTTTATTTTGAAGATTGTTATACATTTTATGACACTTTTGGAGAGAGAGATGGCCAGCAGAGGTCTCTGCAAACTTTTAAAGCTTGTTGTTCTCTACCTAATTTGTAGTGAGACAGGAAAGGGATTATTGTCTTAATGCCAGGTGCAATCACACACATGACTAGTCAGAAAAAGCAGCCAGATGAAGACAAGAGACTTGGATTGTGGTTCTAACTCAGTCAATAAATGCCCACATGACTTTGGTGAAATCACTTCCCTTCCTTTAAGGCTCAATTTCCTTAACTGTAAAATGGAAATGATGGGAAGAGAAGGAGAAGGTGACCTATTGCTTCTCTAAGGCCACTTCCATTTCTAACATTTCAATGTTGTAGAACTCACTGTTAAAATATTCAGTTGAATTCAAATCAATTCTAATTAAGTACCTATGGTGAACAAAATATAGTCTTTAGGTGATTAAAGGCAGAAACTAAAACTCTGCCTTTAAGAACCTGAAACTGTCATCTTTGCTTTTTGTTTGCTTTTTTTTTAGTTAGTTGTAGATACTTAAAAGTTGAAAAAAGTATGAAATACATAGGGGCCTTTATGGTTAACATAATCGTCTCAATCTTGTTATGATTTTTTCTTCTATAAACGCCTCTTTCAGTTTACAAGACCCTGGCTTCTGATACAATGGTTTAGCAATTCTACTTGTTGATATTATATTTATTCAACAAGAACAAAAACTGTCAAAATACACATTTAAATGTATTTAAAATAAAACTATTTTCAAGTACTTGTCCTTTCTTTAAGACATTTTAGTACCATAGTTCAATGACTCACACCCTTGAAAAAGTTTCTTAAATTAATATATGAACATAAAAACAGTATATCTTAATATAACAGAAGAGTAAAATAACATGTTAATATAATTTTACCTGGTCCTGAAGGGAAGAGGATGGTAAAGTGTATACTTAAAAAGAAAGGCAATATATGGTGACTGAGATAACTAATGGGCATTATTTCCAAAAGGCCATAGTAGATACTCTGATTTCTCTTCCTAGGACAAGAGGCTACCAATACTCTCCATCAAAAGGTGTTCAATGGGAGCTTCATGAATTCCACAGAGGAGACTGAAATAGTCAGGTACATCAAGAAAAAGACAATCTAGGGAGTAGAGAAAAAGAGGGTTCGTATCTGTTTCCACAGAACAGAGCTTGGCAAGTTCCCTTTCTTGTTCATTCTTTACCTCTTTCCTTTCTTGCTGCATAATAGGAATAAAAATGTATGACTTGTCTATGTCTTATAACAGAGATGTGTAGAACTTTGTAACAAATGAGCTAAATTTCAAAAGACCACATACTACAGAGGTAAAAGGAAACTTAGAAGTCCTCAATTCCAACATTATTTTATAGATGAGGAAACTGAGATCTGGAGAGAAGTGACTTACTATGCCCCCACAGGGAGGAAGGAGTAAGTAGTTGAAAAAAAGGGATGGATGATTATTACCACTGTTAGTGCATTATCACTGGATCCTGCCACCCTCTTAGGCCAGAGTGCTTTCCCTACTGTCATTCTCTCAACCCATCACAACAGCTAATGTGCCATCATATAAAAGCTGATGGGGAGACAGCTCTCCACCCTGAGAAACTCCTCTCTTTCTATCCTCATTCCTCTGCCAAACAAGGTGGAAAGATGAGGGGGAAAGAAGGTTGACGTTAATCCCCAAAAACCAAAAATTATAGTCCTACATATATATATATATACATATATATATATATGTATATACACATATATATATACATATATATATATATATACAGAGACAAAGAGACAGAGAGAGAAAGAGAAAAAGAAAGAGAGAGAGAGAGAGAGAGAGAGAGAGAGAGAGAGAGAGAGAGAGAAGTGGAGGGGGAGAGGAAAAGGGAGAAGAGAAGAGAGGGAAAGTGGGAGAGAGGGAAGAAAGGAAGGAGGGAGACCAGGAGAGGGGGAAGGAGAGACAGAGACAGAGAAAAGAGACACACAGAGACAGTGACAGAGAGTAAAAGAGAAGTGAAGGAAAAGACAGAGACAGAAACCAGAGAGACACACACAGAGAGTAGAAATTGAAGATTCTAAATATTATCTAAGAGTGAACACAAGTATTGGGGGCATTGATGCTCAGAAAGTCTCTTTATGAAATTTTATTTACTCCACCAGCTACATAAAGAAAAATCTATGAAAGAAAAAGACTGTGTACATGTGAAGTTCTGTACATCCTTCAATGATTTGGCGTCATCATAAACCACCCAGGTTTTGTTCTCATGTTTACTATGATGCAATACCAGTTCATCAGTGTATCTCTTCTTTCTTCAGTATACATCAATTATTAATACCAGTTCATAACATGCATCACTCATTACTTCTCTGCCTGGATTTTCATCTGGGTGATATGTGTGAGTTTGTGTGCTGGAGGAATTTCCCAAAGTGTTGAGCTACAACTGGACCACATCTTATTTTCTCCCTTCTTTGTTTAGATCCAACATATAGAGTCTATATTAACCGACCTACTCATTCCCTCCCCACCCTGAAAAGACAATAGATCATAGAGAGGCAGCTAAGCAACCCAGGTGGGAACTGAGTATGTGGACTACACAACTGTGTTCAATGCCAGGATGAACAGGTGCAGATTTTATTGATGCAACAGAAATAAACAGCAAAATAGAATGCAACAGACCCAACACAGCTTTCATGAAGTGGAAAACAACGAAGGTAGTTTTGGGTCCCCTTGATAGAAGCTCACTTTCATGTGCCATAATAAGCTTTTCCATTTCTTTCTTGGATGCATGATGTTGGACCAATCCTTCTTATATGTGAGAGTCCTGTAACTCTTGGGGGAATCCACTGAAGTGATCAGTATCTCAGTAATTCCTAAATAAACACATCAGGTTTTCTCTATTGCTATCTGTATAAAAAATATAGCATATTTTTGAGAATCATAGTATTATGGTACCTTAAGCAAAAGGGACAGTCTCTGCTGCTGCTTAGAGACTGCTGAACTGTCCCCCAACCCCACTGTGCTTCAGCTCATCCATCCACTGCAGTCATTCACTCTAGGCACAAAACATTCAATCATGGGTAAACATGAACTGCTGCAAAAGGCCAAATTATCTGAGCAGGTGATAGATATGATGACATGGAAGCTGAGCAAGAAGCTGAATTATCCAGTGAGGAGAGGAATCTTAACAAAAAGTGTCATAGGGTCTTGAAGGCCATCTTAGAGATTTCAAGAATTGGGCAAAAATAGAAGGTGTTGAGAAAAAAACAGCAAATGGCCTGAGACTAAAGAAAATTAAGAAATATCATCAATTATGAACCATCTCTACTAAAGGACTTCTTGATTCCTAATGCTTCACAAAAGCAAAGGTTAAGATTGGAACTGGTTTTTACAATCAAGGAATAATGGATCAATCACAAGCAAATCAAGAAGTATTTGAGTTTGGCCAAAAAGGAGGTATCCTTTTTGTATCCTATAAATTGTGTCTAATGCTGAACTTCTCTGATTTCTATTATGAGAACCTGATCTCTCCAGAAAAAGTTTGTTCCCTAGCAAAGACAGATTTTGATGAAGCCATTGCTGAACTTGATTTAGCTTAAAAAGCCAAAGTCTCCCATTAAAAGGCCTTTTCCAGTGGTCTTGATCAATACCTGTTTATTGGTTCTGGAGGGCAAAGTGATGTAGGTGCTTTTGCAAAGTGCTTCCTTACTTAAATCCAATTCACTTGCATGTCATGGCATCCCTTCCCTGATGTCATGGTCCTCTTTGAGAAGAAAGGACAAACAACAGCAAGCTGAACTTGATATATTATGTGAAGAATCATACAAAGACAGCACTCTATGAAGGCAGTTACAGAGAGACAAGTTGACATTGTGAACATCAGATACCCAAGGAGATGAAACTGGAACAGACAAAGGAGGGGAGAATTAACCAGCTTTCCAACTTTTATCTGCCTCATTCTAAAATTTACCCAGCAGAACGTTTATCATCCATGCTGTCCCACAAATAGTTTTTTGTTTATGATTTATGGCCAGTTTATATTGCTTCTATTTGGATTTGTATATTTCCCATGTGGTTTTATGTTTAATGTTAGGGGAGTAAATCCAGTTAACATTTGGGGAATTATCTGTTTTCATCTGAGGTGGCCAATATGGGATATGGAATTTTTATACATGTTTACATGTTTGACATAATACTTTTGACATATTGTGATTTCATAAAGCCAGTTATAAAACAGCTTCCATGTCTAAGCAAAGAAAACCACCTCCATATTGGTCTGTCATGAGTGAGGGAATAAAGAAATAATTGATTCCAGCCACAGGTGTATTTATTGTGGTTACTTTAGGGCTGAAGCACTTATGGCTAAGGTAGAAACAGATGTCCCATAGATATTACATGCCATTTCATGTGTATCTAAAGCATACAATCTAATATCAACATGCATACCCTTATGATTGCAATTGCAAAAGTGTTCCTAACCCAAAGTTTTAAGCCAGTTAATTTACCCTGGAGAAGGGCAAAAATGGTTCACATTCCATTATTTGCAAAGTTACATGCTGTTCATTTTGATTATTTTTGATATACTCGTTTTATTTGTATTTAAATGATTTAAGCAATCTTAGAACAAATGTACAAGATGCAATAAAAATGAATTCCTTGATATTCATAAAGTCAAAATACATCAAGCACAGCAAAAAAAAACATGTTTTGTTTTGTTTTGTTTTGTTTGGGTATTTTGTTTTTGTGATTTTTTTAATACTTGTCTAACATGAATGTGCAATAAAAATAGCTAAGAGGGAAATAACTTGTGATGATGACTAGCTTTGTTTAATGTATTATGAAATTTTCATGAACAATCCAAATATAATTGTTAAGAAAATGTATATCAAGTTGATATAAGTGAAATAAAAGTTTTTATAAATAGAAATGAGAAAGAGAGATGGAAACAGAGTCAGAGAGACAGAAAGAGAAAGAGGAGAGGAGAGAAAGAGAGGGAGAAGAAAGGAAAGGAGAAATGGAGGGGGAGAGGGAGGGAAAGAGAAAGAAGGAGAGAGAGTGAGTGAAGGCACAGAAGTCAGTTAATTTAATACTCTACATTATATATGAACACGCTTTATAATGTCCCTCAAAAATCTCCATCAAAATCATGCAATCATGTGATGGAGAACTCACTTTCTTACAAGATAGCTCCTTCCATTTGGTGGCATCTCTATTTAGTTGATCAAGTCAAAAAGTATTTTAAAATAGCATACACTGTGCTAAGTACTGAGGATACAAACAGACCAAAAAGCAGCAATAGGCCTGCTCTCAAGGAGCTTACAGTTTAATGGGGAAAACAATATGCCAACAATTATGTATAAATAGATAAATAGAGTATAAACTGGAAATAACCAGAGAGGGAAAACACTAACATTAAAGGGTATTCTTTGCATTCAAACCAAGTTTTACTTAATTTCTGCTGATTTGTTTTGCCCTTAACCTCTGGGGCCAAGAAGAATAAGTTTAATTTTTGTTGCACAAGATAACCCTTATTTGAAGACAGTGATCATGTCCGATATAAATCTTCCTTTCCCCAAGCCAAACATTCCCTATTATTTTAACTAACTTTATCTAGTATGTTTTAAGGATCCTCTCAACATTTTGTCATCCTCCTGTGATTATGGTTCATTTTATCAGCTTATTAACATATAAAATCTGGGATATGAACACAAGATAAGATCCTGTTAGTCTTAGTGATTCCATGAATTTGGGGCTCTTTACATGATATATCACAGAGTTGGACATCACTAAAACTATTAAAGAAACAACAAAAACATGAAGTCATTTTGATATTAACATTAATATTAAGTAGTGAAATTAGGAATAGACTCTTAAAAAAGAGAGAACTTGATTTGTAACGAAGAAACCTGAGTACTACCAGATGGGAAAATGAAGGAAAAGAGTTTGTCAGATTAAAGGACTGTTACAAAGGCATTGAGATGGGAAATAGAAAGTTATGTATGAGAATTAACAATTAAGCCATTTCAGCTAGAACAGAGTATGATTAAGTAGGGTAGTTTGGAAATATTGGCTTAAGCAAGGGTTTTTAACCCCTCAAGCTCTTTGAATTTATAAAGTAGATACAATTACAAAGGAAACCAACTATTTCAATTAAAAAAAAAGTTAACCCGATCCTAGATTAAGAACCCCTAGGCTAGAGATAGATTACAAAAGAATTTAAGTGACAAAAGTATGGAAGGATCTGGTATTATATTGTAGAGGCAATAGGGACTCAGAGAAGTTTCTTGAACAGGGGAGTGAAATAGAGCTGTGCTTTAAAAATATATATTTGGCAGCTATAAACTCCATGTATATATATATATATATATATATATATATATATATATATATATATATACACCTCTGTGTATATATGGCTAAACCACATCACCATTCTGATCCTCAGTTTCATCATTAGAAGAATGAATCAGTTGGGAGAGGCAGTTTAACATAATGGATAGAATTACTCCTGGAATCAGGATGATGTTGGCTGTAAAGTCCCATTTCTGTCACACACTAAGTATGAGATTTTGGATAAAATATTTATCTTCTCAGTTAATTCCCATCCCACTTTCCCTTGAAACTCTCTAATTTTATAAATTGAGAAAGAGTTGTCATTGAATTTGTAGAAAAAAACACCTTCAATAGTCTTCTCTACTCTAATGAAATCACAAGTCTAGTTCTTTCCCCTTCTTCCTAAATAACGGAATGGGTGAGACCAGAAGATCCTAGGGATTTTTCTAGGTCTAAAACTATGATCTCATACACATTACATAAAATTCTTCTTTGACTTATTTTTTCAGCTCATGTTTGAATTGTATTAGAAATAGTGTCAGGGCTTGTAAATGCTGGCCAGCAGTGTCCAGTGACCTATAACCCAGACATCCCAGTACAATGAAGAAGGGTTCAGATGCTATTTGTCAAGTATAT
This sequence comes from Myrmecobius fasciatus, assembly GCA_023553655.1. NCBI lineage: Eukaryota > Metazoa > Chordata > Mammalia > Dasyuromorphia > Myrmecobiidae > Myrmecobius > Myrmecobius fasciatus. The sequence continues at coordinate 26,958 of JAJPUD010011146.1, read as the reverse complement.
CATAGTCACTAACCTTGTGACGCTGAGCTTCTACCATTTCTACCAACCTTCTACCAATCTACAAAAGAGTCCTATGCACAAGACTTAAAAATCCGGTCACTCTGGGCAAGTCACACAGCTAACTAAACCACCCAGAATCATATTTATGTGCCCCAGGAACTGAACTAATTCTTATTATTCCTTCCCAGAAAAATCAACTTTACAGTCACAGTATTAGGACCAAGTGAGGAACTGCAGACTTTCAGTTTTCCCAGTTTTGTATCTTGTCTACAGGCAGCCTCAGAGCAACAAAGAGGTTTGTTGTACTTTTCTATGCTTTAGAAACACCTGCTGTCTTTCTGCCCCCACAATTCAATTGCCCTGCCTCCCTAATAACAGTAATTCATAGCCTCAGAGACAGACTCATCTCAAAATCAAAATTGTAAAGGAGTAAGATTGTCTGGAGTTGGAGGTTCCAATGCTATCGTTCAACAACCCTGGAGCATCCTGTGTTTAATTATCCATAAGAACAATTAGAGTCCTGTAGTCAGTGTTTTCTTTCAAACTCAGAAATGGAGCCACTCACCTAAAACAGGAAGAGTAAAGTATACATGACAATCTGCAGAGAAAAATTAAGAAAATGCTTCTTTAGGCATGGCTGTTAGGAAGAACAATTTACAAGCCCAGCAAAAAAAATTATATTTCAAATAAACATTCAGGGAATCACAGGAGCTTAGAATTCGAAAGGATGTTCAAAAAAGCCATCTCATCCAGTCAATACATGAAAAGGAAATCTCTCTAGAAATATTCTAACTAACTTTTACTTTAAAATTCATAATGAAGAGAAAGCACCAGGCAATAGGACAATCCACTCCAACATGATCAAGCTCTGATAGTTAGGCAGTTTATCCTTATATAAAACTCAAATCTGTCTCTCTGTAATTTCCACTAGTTACTCCTTAGATCTAAGTTGAACAAAACAAATTTTTCTTTCTCAAGACAACTTTTGAAATGTTTTCAGTAAGAAATCATTATCTATTCCTACTTCTAGCCTTTTCTTTCACCAATTCCTTTAACTAGTTGGTTTCCTTGAAAAAAAATCACTAAATATTGAAAATGTTTCAGATGAAGGTCAAGGTTTGTCAGAAATCAGGATGACGGAAAGTAGGGAGGGGGAGATTATATGAGTTCAGATTATGAAGCAATGTTGGCCAAGATAAAGCAAACCAAATCCTATTTGGATCTTCATAGTACTTTGCTCTCCATTCATCACAAATTAATTATTATAATAGTCTAAACTCTAATGGTAAAAATTCTTAGTTTTATTTACTTATACTTATTTTAGCTGTGTCTGGTTTTAAATTACCTCCTAAGGAGGTGAATTAAAAATAGGTTCACATGTTAACAGAGAATCTTGGAGTTTTAAAAGGTTCTTAAACCTCCCCACAAGTTAAGGGATTCTTTCAACAATGCTCATGTCAAAATCATCTCATTTTCAGGGATGTGGAACTCATTACTTTTCCAGGCAACTCTTCTGATGGATGGTCAGTCAGCCTTTAATAATTAGAACTTCTTCCTCAAGTTTATCTTCAGTAAAGCCCACATTTGATTTTAGTTTCTGACCTCTGGAACAAATATATTTAATGACACTTAATCCCATTTTCCACATGAGAACCCTTCAAATGTCTTTGTTCTCCCCATGTCTCCTCTTCTTTAGGCTAAATGTCTTCAAACCCTTCAATGATGGCTCATTGATTTCATGATCCTTGTCACCTTCCTCCACTTGTCTATTGTTTTGCCAAATGTCCTTGTGAAGTATGGAGGCCTTCCCTTGTCCCAGGACTGACCGAAGGGCTTCAGATGTGGTTTGGCTTGCACTAACTGTGGTGGCCATGTGCCCTCAACATACTGTTTCTATTAATTCAGTCTATTAATTCACTATGCCAGCAGAATGAAAGGTCTGTCAGATTCTGCCAAATGGGAAAGAATTTTCATCCACTCTTAGAGATGAATTTGCATGGCTAACAAGAGGAACATCAGCATGGCTACCACATAATTAACTTTTGTGACCAAAGCGACTGACAATGATAATTTACTAGATCATAGATGCCTCTTGATAGGTTTTGGATTCAGGATAATATAGTAGACAATTTGCTGAATTTGGGGACAGAAAGGGCTAGATTTGAATCCCACTTCAAGCCCTGAAAAATGACCTATAACCCCAGATCTTTAATTCTCTCATTGATAAAGTGAAGATTACAATAATACCTACTCCACAAAGTTACTGAAACATGAAATCATCTATGTAGAGTTATTTGCAAGCATAAAAATACCAAGGACTGACAAATATTATTCTTGCTGCTTTTAAGTCAAAGTAAGTATGATTGCTTTAGCATCGATGTTCAAAGGCAGGCAGGAGTATGTTTAATAATTTGCTCTCTGAAAAAAATCTAAACATAACAAACTTTTTTTTTAATTAAAACTTTTTATTTGCAAAACATATGTATGGGTAATTCTTCAACATTAACCCTTACAAAGCTTTCTGTTACAAATTTCCCCCCTACTCCCCACCCCTCCCCTAGATGACAGGATATCCTCTACATGTTAATTATGTTAAAATACTTGACAATTGAATATATATATATATATATACATATTTCCACACTTATCATTTTTGTGCAAGAAAAATCGTATCTACAAGAAAGAAAAATCAGAAAAAGGAAACACAATGCAAGCAAACATTAATAGAAAGCATGAAAATAAATATAACAAACTATTAAGTTTTTCTTCATTATTAATTTTGTGAGCCTTGACAATTGGCACAACAATAAAGCAAGTCGTTAGGTGCACTCTTGGCGAATTTCCAAGGTATGATGGCCAAACTAAAAAAGTGACAATCACTTTTCATGAGATAGTTCAAGCTGGCTCCAGTACTACCCAGGCTCATTACACTATTGGTTTGCTTTGCCCTTACAATAAGGTAAAATTCTTAATCCTTTCTTTTTCACACAAATGGATATAAATCCGTATTTCCCCTTTGTAAATGTACAATTTCACCCCCTCCTTCCCAAAGATTTGAGATAAAAGACTTAAGACATTCCACTATATTATCAGTTTATGGATCTGGCTCCATAGTTCCAAAGTATCCATTATCTATCTATGCATTAAATCTATTTTTGGAATTGGGAGACATGGGAGACAATGGTACAGGACTGGTCAGCATAGCATGCCTGCATCTAAGAAGATGTTATACTCTATAAACAAAGAAGAATTGCAGTAGGTCAAAAGAAAAATGGGATATGCAATTTTTTTGAAGCATTTGGGGTTAAGTGACCTGCCCAGCATCACATAGCTATTGTCAAATGTTGGAGGTTGGATCTGAACTCAGGATGTAGTCTAATTTAAACACCCAGTTGTGTTTTATTTCAGATTTGGATAAATCCAATGCCATCTTGGACAACTAGGTCTATCTCACTTTTATTATTCTTTTTTTAATTAAAGCTTTTTATTTGCATAACATATGTATGGGTAGTTCCTCAGCATTGATCTTTGCAAAGCTTTCCATTACAAATTTTACCCCCAGTCCTCCCCTAGATGGCAGAAAGTCCACTACATGTTAATAATGATAAAATACTTGAGTCACTTTTATTATTCTATATGTTACCAAAACTATTGATTTTTCCTTCCTAAACATTTATCTATTCCTTCTATTCCATTCCTTTTGCCATTACCTTTTTGAAGATCCTTTTATGCCCTCATACTATAATAATTCAGAAATTAGTCTCACCAAGTCCAGATTCTTCCCCCTTCAAAATTTTCTATGTAAAAGAGTGATCTTCCTCCAGTTGTGCCATCTGCCCTTGTTTTCAAACTTCCAATGATTCCCCACTCTACATGAAACTGTGAGGACTCTGACTGGCTATTGAGGACCTCTGCAATCTGATATAATTTACCTTATTCATCTGCTTACCTTCTCTTCCCCTATCTTTTTGCCACACTGGTCTCCTTGCTACTCCCCCAACACATTTCATCCTTTCCTGCTTTTGCTAATACCATTATTTTCCCCTACTGATATCATCAAAGATGGTAGATCAAAGCTTCTTTATCTTTGAGTTTTGTTTATCTCAGTCAACATTCTGGAGAGCTTAGGCTCCGTCATGGAACTTGATGTGGCTGATGTAGACACAAGATGATGGTAGGAACCAAATATTAGGGTTTGGTCATGGGAAGAATTTACAATGATCATTCTCTTTGGCAAAAGGTAGGTTAATTTAGGAGAAGAGGTTACAGTCAAACTGAAGAGATACAATAGATACTAGGAATGCTAAATATAGTTGGGAGAGCATAGAAAGGGGTTTTATAGCCAGGGTTGGCTCCTTAGTGGAATTGCCATTTATCAGGAGAAAGGAAACACCCCATGACGTTGGGACTTGCCTTTACCTAACAGCTAAATACTGAATGGGACTTAGCACACTAAAAGAATTAGTTAGCTATAAGAAGGAGAAGTTGGGTCAGGAGAGGAGAGGTACCATAAGGCATAGTAGGATTCTGAGGGATATCACATGACATGGGAGAAGGGTAACATGGAGTGTCATTGAAGACTAACCCAAAAGAGGACAGTAAGTATGGCATGGACTTTAAGTAGATTTTTAAGGAAAATTTAACCTCAGGGAAATGACTGGGATTTTTGAGAGGATATGGCAAGATGAGGCTGTCCATTATCTCCAAAGAGAGTGGGCCTCAGGGGTTGGACATAACTGGAATTTCCCCATAGAGAGTGGGACCATGTTGGTAAATTGAACTCTATCAGAGTCTTCTCCCTACTTGACCCAGGGATCAATTTTATCAATTCTTCAGGTTCTCTCTGCATACCACACCCACCATTCAGGACTTCATCAGAATTGATTTAAGGGACCTTACTTCCTTGTCTTTATGTTTTGCTGCTTTGGGGAATAGAATTTCCAGTTTGGAAGAGACATTATGTAGGATGTAGTCCAATATTAAAGACCTGAGGCACTATTGCTTTTTCTTTTCCTCTAGTGAGATTTCATGGAACAGGCTAATATTTAAAAGGAGGAAAAGAGAAAGACTGATTTTTTTCACTAAGTATATTCATTGAATAAGCATTTAAGTGCCTATTTTGTGCAAGGTACTTTGGTAGGTCCTGGAAATACAAAGTCAAAAAAGAAATAGCCTTTGTTAAAAAAAAAAAAAAACAGGGGGGTGGAATCAGCTAAGTGGCAAAGTGGATAGAGTACAGGACTTAAAATTAGAAAGACTCATTTTTGTGAGTTCAAATCTGGTTTCAGATACTTACTAATTGTGTGAACCTGGGCAAGTCACTTTACTCTGTTTGCCTCAGTTTCTCATCTGCAAAATAAGCTGAGGAAGGAAATGACAAACCACATTAGCCTCTCTGCATAGAAAATCCAGAGTCAAACATGACTGAAAAACAACTGAATGGAATTTGTCAAGGAACGTGTATTCAAAGGAATTAGAAAGAACATTAAAACAAGGTTCAGTCCTCTCATTTTTTCAAAGGAAGAAATTGAGATTTAGAAAAGTTGTGATCTTTTTCAGGTTATACATCTGAATGACTAAGACAGATATTCAGCTAAAGACCACCAAGATTAGAGATCTCCAGTTTCCTGCCACCTAAACTTTTCATTGGCTTTAATTGAAAAGACAGAAAACGAACATCCTTAAGTAGAGAGACTTAAATTTTCCTTTATGAGATAAAGGGGAATAGGAAGAAAACTGGCCATGCTCTTTTTCCCTCTTGGCTCTCCAGAATCAAATCTTTCTCTTTCCCTCTTCTCAGGCAATCTAGATTTGTGTTTCCATCATTTCATTGTTCCAAGTTAGTTATGTCTCCTGAGTGTTACTCATTTTTTTTGGCCCCCATAGCACTCTGTACAATACATAGCAAATTATGAGTGCTTAATGACTGTATATAAATGATTGATCAATGCACCCTAGGTGCCTATTGTGTTGATCAGAACCACAAAGGAGGAGTAGTACACCTAAAGAAAACTTGGATACTAGTAGCTCAAGTGAGCCACAGCTTAATCCAGACTCCAGCAATCAGGATCCATCAATAATTCAGCTCAAAACAATCACTGTCAATATGACCTAATAGAAAAGTCCAAAACAAAACTAGAAAGAGATCATTTTCATTGAGTCAATCTCTTGAGTCCAACCACAGACTAATAGGAAGCACTATATAGGAGTCATTCACCCTAGTCAATGTTTAAACAGGAAACTGGTATCTCCCAAATTACTCCTCCAAATTCCTATTAGCATAATTAAAGCTATGGAAGAGGCTCATTTGCACAGTTTGTTTTCCCAGGGTAATGGTTGCCATGACAATGATTATTGTTTGAGAATGATCAAGTTATTAGTATAACAATTATTCAGTGCAGTATGAGCAAAGAATGAGTATCTGCAATACCTGAGAGGCTATAAGTGTGTGTAGATATGTATAGATACATACATATGGATGAAGCTTTAAACACTTGGAATTTTTCTTAAATGATATTTGAATTATTATAATTTGAGAATGATTTAAATTATTTTCCCCAAAACACCACTTTTCTAATTTATCCAGTTGTCAAGACCTTTCCCCCCCTTTCCTTAATCTCTGTTGATGCATACTCTCTGTTCCCTGTAGGAGGAGGAAAATGTCTTCTATTCATTGTAATTGCTTGTTTTGACAAGGACACAAAAACAGCATTATTTTACTTGAAATAATATAGTCAATGTCCTTCTAGAACCAGAATAAAGGCGCAGGAAGGGCTTTGAGCCTCTCTCAGGCCTGACTGATTAGGAGCAGCAAGTGATGGGCAATTGGGGGATCAATGGGAAGCTACAAATAGAATCAGGAAACACCAATAGGAAAGAAGTGTCCAGAAGGTCTAATGCTTTCTTGGACATTGGCTTAACTTGGTAATTTCTAGTATTTGGGTTAAGTTCTCAATTTTCTTCCCAACCCAACCTCCTTAACTGGGTGGAGAGAATGGGTGTGTTGAAGTCCACTATTTTAGATCCATTATTGATTCACTTAGTGAGCTAGGATAAAACTCTCTACCCCTTTCCTCAATTAAAAATCAGGGAATTGAGCCAAATAACCTATAAATTAGTGGGCTAAATAACCTATCACAGGTGACCTATAAGCTTTTTTGATCGTCTAGTCAGGAAGCATTGATTACTAATTTATTTATTACTACTAGATCCAGTTTTCAAGGCATTGTACTAAGTATCAGGGATATAAAGAAAGGCAAAAACAGTTCCTACTCTCAAGGAGCTCAGAAACTAATGAAAAAGACAACATACAAACCACTATGTAAAAACAACTCTATATTAGGAAAGTTGAGGTTGGTTTCATAGGAAAAGAAGGCCCTAAAGTGAAGTGCAACTGATAAATGCTTTTTGGAGAAGTAGAATTTAAACTAAGACAAGAGGAGGAGGCCAAAGAAGCCAGAAAATGGAAAAAAGAGAAAAAAGCATTCCAGACACAGTCAGTGAAAATGCCTGGAGTCCAAAAATGATATGTCTTCTGGGAGGAAGAGAGGGAACCAAAGTATTGGATTATAATCCCATTTTATTCCATAGAGAATATGGAGAAGATTAAAGTAGAAGATTGGAAAGATAGGAAGGACCTAGGAGGCAAAGGACTAAAAGACAATTAAGATTTTGCATTTGATCCTCGAGTTTGCAGAGCAAGGGGAATGAAATAGTCAGACTTGAGCTTTTAGAAGTCTCCTTTAATTGCTGCACTACTAACACTTGGGAAGACATCTAAGCCAAACTCTTACTGTTAAGAACCTACATGTTGGCATCCTCTTGTTCAATAGATCCTAGTTGGACAATGCCACCTGGAAATCAATCCAATCAACAGAAAGTTCTTAATCAATGACATAAGCAATATCTCAGCAACACCATCCATATTGACATTAATTCAAGATTACTCTCTCTCATAAGAGCAACCTGTCATTCTATCCACAACACCATCTATATGCCGCTTCATAGATCTATGATTCCATTACCTCTGTCATCCTACTGTACCCTTTAAGCCTTCTAAAACTTAGAAGATTGTCATTTACAGAACCAAACATCCCAGACACAGAAATATCACTGCTATCACTTGAAAATTCATTCTGTAAGAGATGGATTCTTTCCTTATCTGAATCTTAGAAAAACTGTTTTAAACCCATTAGTGAAAAAGGGCTTGATTTGTTTTTTTAGCATCAGGATTGGTTAATGGATGAGGTTAAGTACAGGGTAAAACATTTTTAGGAAAAGACCAAACTCAAACCCTTCCAAGTTTGGAGAATCACTCACTAGCTTAATTTTTAGATGGCACTGATAATTTGTGTTATACTGTCTAAATTGTACCTTTGTTCTGTTTTTATCTTCTACGGTGTTTTATATAGTTACATATCAGGCTTTTATAAAAAGGGGAGACAGCTATAAAAGGAAAGAAAAAAAGGTTCAAGTGAAAAACTACTGCCGGTATCATATCTCTGCTACCCTATTTTTAGGAAGAAGAGTTTTTTTTTTGCCATCTTTTTCAGTGACAAATGACTCATCCCACATGTTCTACAATATGCAGCGAATCTTTCTAGAAATTGTGCTGGATAATTAGGATCCAGTATTAAGGAAGTTGCTGTAGTTTATAAAATATTTAAAAGAATTACATATGATTATGAGATTAGTCCATAAAGCACAGAGCAAAACAACAAAATGCCTGAGTGAGTCATTCAAGCTCGGGCCTGGTTTTCTGTGGCAAGTCATTGAGATTCACCCAGTACAAGTCTTGATGAAAGTGGATGAATAAGGAATGTGTTGTCAGAATTGCCACCCAAGTCACTGAGACAGTGTTCTTTGGCAGGAAAACAAAGCTGAGAGGGATTGATGATAATTCCACCCTAGTGTGACAAGAGAAGAGGGTCTTTAGAGTAGCAAATCAAGTGGAAAAAAAGATTTTAGTTAAAAAAAAAAAGCTTTGATTTTATTAGTATAGGAAACTCTGAGATGAAGGGGCTCCCTTGACCATATTTTCTGCAGTTTATAATCTTAAGGCGTCACCTGAATATAGAGTTTGAACAGTTTCTCAAAGGTTAGATAACCAGCATAAAATAAGAGGTAGAACTGGAGCTCAGCTTTCTATCTACTATACCAACCTGCCTCTCTGTATCCCCATCACTAAAACTAGAATGCTTTAAGGCAAATAGGTGGTTCAGCAGGCTTAAAGTCAAGAAGTCCTGAATTTCTTTTCCTGCCTTTTACTCTTACTAGTTATGTGATGCTGAACAAGTCATTTTATCTTTCTGCCTCAGTTTCCTCATTTGTAAAATAGATATAATAATAGCATTAACTCATAGCATGAAACTAAAAAGGAGATAATAAAGTCCTTTGCATACCAGAAAGTATTATATAAATGTAAATTATTATTGTTGCTGTTCAAGAGCACTTAATCCAATATTTTTGTTATATACATGTCAAAGCAGACCCAAAGAGGTTAAAGGGTGGCCATACATGTATTTTAATGGTAGAATGTGGACCTTTTCTTGGCATGGTTAGAATCCATACCTTGGACCTCTTACACAAAATGCATCTCTTGCCTATATCCTTTTCTCTGATTTGCAGTGAATTTCTGATCTTTGCACTTTTTTCCAACATTTTTTACCTAGCTGGATGACCCGCTGACCCCACCTTTGGTATTGATATGGTACTTTCCACTCCTTACCTCCTGCACTAAAATGAATGTCCTCACATCTCCAAGTCATTACTGAAGAAAGGAAAGTGTCCATTTCTATCACATACTCTGCATAATACTGATCCTTCCATGAATCCCGCCTGGGCCCTTTGCAGGAATCAAAAAATCATGGCCCTAGATTTTTCTTCCTAGCACCACTATAGCATTGAACCCTGGTAGTGATTGGGAGAGGAAGAAGGGAATATGAGACATAAAAAGTGTGGGTGGAAGGGTGGAAATTAGGATTACTGAATTTCTCTTATCCCTCTCTTCAACTACTGTTATCATTGTTTCTGCATTTAACCACCAGGGGACACTGTTGTCACTAGCCTAACAATAAGAAGCAAACCCTAGGAAGTACCCTATTCACCATAACAGTTATGTGGTCCACCCACACTAGAGGGCACTCAGGGGAGCTGCAAAGCTCTTAATGATTCTCAGAGAAATAAAACTACTGTGTCCTATCTGTGCCCCTTTCTGAATACCAGGTGCTTGTTTTGTTAGCCTAGAGGACATGAATGATGTTGCTTTTTTTTCCAGTCAGAATATTGGCTTTTAAGCCTCCACTCATGGGAAACACTCTACTCTCGTGTTTGGTCCTTCATCTCTGGGCATACTTAATTTCAATGAACTTTAATTACATGATCATTGGTAAAATGTAGCCAAATGAGATAACATTTGTAAATGATAGAGCATAATACCTAGAACTCATTTAAAATTACTTATTCACTTCTTCCCCTTTCTCTACATACAAATATGACTTACCATTGCTCTTCCTGTAAATATAGAAACAAAATGAACAAATAATACAAAAGTGTAGAAGAGGATAAAAACAAATATATTTTAAAAACACCTAACACAATGGTTATGAGCCCATAGCTTCTCCCTAAAACAAGACATTCACAATCAGATAATATTGCAAATCCAAGAGTTTATAAAAGACATGGAAAATACCAAGACAATCTCCTGCCAGTACATTTCACAAGGAGTAAACATCCTGAGATGTTATTCTAATCATGACCTCTAGGAAGGCAAAAAATCAGCAAAGTTGGAAAAAAGAAAGAAGGTAAAGTAGTCTAAAATATCTAATACATGTTGTTACTCTAAAAGCAAGATCCCTTTCCAATGTCCATACTATTAGAAGAGTTGAATACTATTAATTTTAATATTCTAGTTATAAATAAAGCCAATAGATAAAAGGAAAGTGCAGCTAAATAGAAGAATTGACATAGATTCTTCTTGAAAAAGGAAAAAAGAGAATTGGAAGACTTGGTTCTTAGCCTGTGCCTGAGAGTAGCAAAAAACATCATGTCATAGGCTACTGTTCCTTTAATATTACAGGGCTCAGGAGAAGCCTTTGCAAAAAAAAAAGGCCAAAATGGAAAACATGACAGTGTCCACATCAACATCTGTTGGAGGAGTTGAAGAGGAAGAGTAATTATGAAAATAACTCAGTAAGACTTTCAAAATTAAATTAGCAAATGATTTCATAATTGAGGAGTTTCATGAAAAATGGACATTAAGGGAGAAAGTAGAATAAAGTTTTGAAGTAAGAAATAAGACAATACAAAGATAAAAGGTTCCATTTTTTTATTCTGAGCCCACTGAGGGCAAGAACTGTCTTTTCTCTCTTTTTGAATCCCCAGAACTTAGCACAGTGCTTGACATATAACAGGCATTTAATCAATGTTTGTTAACTGACAAAAATAGAGAATATAGGATTTTCATATCTACATATTACCCATAATTTCTTCAAGAACAGATTTGGGAAACATTAGACATGGTGAGCATGAAATAACATCATAAAGAAGCAGAATTAATTATAGTTCAATGGAAATCAAAATACTGCTTACTGATATGGGAGTCCTTTCTGAATCAAGTGTCTGTTTAGAATTAGGTCACCAACAAGGTAAAATGCAGAGCAAAATCAATACCAAATTAGAACATTGGTCTTACAATTGGGGAAATTACAACATGACCTATTTAAATAATCTATTAATGTTGAAAAGTGGAAAATGGATTTTTAAAATTGAGCCAGACTGTCAACTGTTTCTTAATTCTTGTGAACTGATATGAATTAGTTGCCACAAGGAAACCAAAAGAGCTTAGAAACAACTTCAGTTAGAAAATACTTGATATCTTTTTCTAAGCCAAGAGATATGGCAAGAGCAGCATCAGATTAAAATACAAACTCATCTGGTGTGGAGAATGCAAGATCCCATTGTGCTTAATGTTTCTTGACTAGAAAAGATGTATTTGATTAGGCAGTTATTCATGAAAGTCTCCCAGGTAGGTAGAAAACTTGCATTCAGAAAGATTTGGGTTAAAGTCTACCTTAGATACTTATTACTTGTGTGAAAAAATCATTTAACCTCTTTCAGCCTCAATTTCCTCATATGAAAATAATGAGGATACTAAAAATAGCTACCTCCCAGAGTTGTTGCTCAGATACAATGAGTTAAAACACACAAAGCCCTGTGTAAATTTTAATGCACTATTATGAAGGATGATATTGATGATGATGATGTTATAATAACAGAAATGGTTTATCTAATTTCAATTATTAATATTATAATAGAATAAAACAAGATGACAAAAGGTTCCAGCCTAGAGTCCAACTGAAAGAAATTTGCCTATAAATAGATGATAGCATCCTCTAGATGCTCCTTCTGGAGGCTGACATGCTCATTGAAACAACCCCCAAAAACATTGCAGATTTTCTTCTAAATGAAATCCAAAATCACCTAAAAAGTTAAAAATCCAAGGAGATGATATTTTTAAAATTTTATGCACAAACCATATAGTTTGTCTACTAGTCTGTGTATGTATGTATGTGTGTATGCATATGTGTGTAATATATATATATATGTACTGCAAATATTCCAAATAATATTTTACACACAGAGACATATCACATAGTTTATGAAGTTTATGAAGGTTGACAATGTTCTGGCTAACAGTGAAAAAGAAAGAAGAAAGTAAACCAACTTGTTTTTGAGGCATTGGCCAGACATCTTAAGAACATCAAACGTCTCTCTGAAACAGAGGAATATTATCATTCTGGTAATGTTTTACAGCTAAGGGTCATGTAATATTAATTTAATAACTAAAACTGAGGGTCACTCAAGGAACAAGAGAAAGAACATGGTAGACCTGAGTAGAGAGCAATACATTGCTATTGAATGATTTTTTTTTTCAGGGAAAGAGGTCTAGAGGTTTCCAACAGAGAAATGAAAATGATAAAATTAGGAAGACCAACACAAAATGAATATAAGAGATGATCCCCTTGTGTTCCACTATGCTTCTAGCAAAGTAAAGGAACTTGAATGGTCACCTTTTATATTTTATTGACCTTCTGGAGAGGGTTCTTCTGAAGACGTGAGAAAATGCAGATGGATTGCAATATGGATCCCTGGAAGAATGTTCCATTCTATAAGCATACAGCCTATTAGTTCATTCTAATTCTAAAATCTAATCCCTCCTTCCTAATCTTGCCTTGTGTAGAGTTACACCATTACAATTCAATCTCTATCAAGTCATTAAGCACTGATTTACAATGTTGTTGAAAAAAACACAGTCTCTTTATTAGTCAGAGGACCTGAGCTCAAATCTCACTTTTAACAAATTACTAAATTTGAGGAATAAAATTGCTAAATTTGTGACCTTCAGAAAATCCCTTCACTTTCCTAAACTTCACATGGAGCCTTCCATCTCTTATCCTCCATTAGGCAAAGAAAAAGTATTGATTAAATATCAACTACATACCTGATACATGTCAGGCACTGTGTTAAGTATTGGAGGATACAAAGTAGGAGAAGCAGTCCCATCCTCACAGGACTAATATTCTACTGGAGAGATACAACATGAAGCAATTATGTCTGTTTGATTTATTCCTGGCAACTTCTCCCTTCACTCTATTCCACTCCTTTACCTTGGATTTATTTTGCATACAACTATATACAGATGAATCATAACTGGAGAAATGGATAAAGAGACCTCAGAGTCAAGATGAGTGAGTTCAGTGAGAACTGTGAATACATACTGGCTATATCATCCTACACATTATCTCCTATCTAGCTAGCTAGCTAGCTCAAAAATCACTAAACCTAACTACATATATATGCATATATGTACAATATGTATGAATATATGTTTATATGGACATACATATGTGTATGTTGATATAACATTTGTGTATATATACATACATGTCTCTCCTAAAATACATAGAATCAAGTTACATAGTGGTATAGCTATAGATATGTGCACATGTCTATATATACATTTATGGACATATATATATATATATACATATGCATAGATACATATATTTTATAAATGTAAATATACTGCATGTGTATGTATATTGTTTGAAAGCAGAAACGGTTTCATTGTTTGTCCTTGTATCTAGCATCTGCTACATAGAAGGTACCATAAAAATACTTTAATTACATCAAAACAAAATATTCACAAAGTAAATAAAAACTCACTTGTGAAGAAAAAAATATATTATCAATTAGAGAGAATCAAAGAAGATCTCCTATATGTAGTGCTTTCTTGGACTTCTCTCTTAGGCAGTCTTGTAAAATTCACCTACTCCTAGATGGACCAACCTAATAAGACAATCCCCTTTAATTTTACTGTATCATAATATGTAGAGAGAAAAAATTAGCTTGTTCAATCTCCTTCTTTTATACAAGGGACAACTATAGATTAGAGCAGTTGGCCAAGGTCACACAAATAAGGAGGAGGACCCAGTCTATCTCATCCCTCATCCTGAAAATAATCTGGGACAGCAGGATATCTCTGAGGCTGACAGATGAGTGGAAGGCACTAAATGGACCTGGAGAAAAATACCAAAGACAACTCTTAGATAATTTTCTACTTTTCTGATCCTTATCGAAGCTTTACACAGCTCCATTCTTCACTAATTTTGGTGATATTGAAATGAATACCATCTTGAGAATTTCATTGACACTAGTAAGGGGTTTGCCCTCCTGTGGAATGGATGGTACTTTCTACTATATTGATCAGAGGATTGTAGCCAAGAAGGGTTAAGTGATTCATTCACAGTGAGTCAAATAATTCTAAAGGTTAGGACTGCTAACTTCCTGACCTGCAGGCCTTTTGCTGGACCATGAATCAGTCTGCAGTGCTCTTCAGTGCCCATTAAATGCTTAATTTAATTTATACCTAACAAGTGGAATGTTTCATGGATTTTCTGGGTACTGTTAAATGATGCTTGATGTGCCTGATATATGTAAGGCTGCAGATAGATTCAACTATTACATTTCAGAGTGGAATAGATTAGCCATAGGTAGACCTTTAGAATGCAAATCTCTAGAGAAACACAAGAGGACTGTTCTAAGTATTTTACTGAAAAATCCCAGATGTGTTATTGAATATCTTTTTTCCTCTTTGCCCTGTTCCTTAGTACTTCCTGACTATTCCTAACTTATTTTTAACTGTAATTATGTCTTAGCTTTTTTATTTTCAAAACACATGTATAGTTTTCAACTTTCAGCCCTGCAAAATCTTTTGTTTCATTTTTTTCTTCTTCCCTTTCCATCACCTTCTCCCTTAGACAGCACATAATCATATGTTAAACATGTGCAATATTTCTATACCTATTTCCATAATTATCACACTGCACAAGAAAAATCAGATCAAAAAGGAAAGAAAATGAGAAAGAAAACAAAAAGCAAGCAAACAACATACAAAGGTGAAAGTACTATATTGTGATATAATATTGTATATTCAGTCCTCATAGGGCTCTTTCTGGATGCAGATGGCTCTCTCTATGTCAAGTATATTGGGACTTGCCTGAATTGTCATGGTGTTGAAAAGATCCATGTCTATCAGAATTGATCTTTGTATAATATTGTTGCCATGTACAATGTTCTCCTTGTTTTAATCACTTCACTTAGAATCAGTTCATGTAAGTATTTCCAAGCCTCTTTGAAATTATCCTGCTGATTATTTCTTATAAAATATTAATATCCCACAAAATTCATATATCATAACTTATTTAGACATTCCCCAACTGGGTATGCAGTTTAAAAGCCCTTTGGACATAATTCTAAATTGCTCTCTAGAATGGTGGAATCAGTTCACAACTCCATGAACAATGTATTAGTGTCCCAGTTTTCCCACATCCCCTGCAACATTCATCATTATCTTTTCCTGTCATTTTAACCAATCTGAGAGGTGTATAGTAGTATCTCAGAGTCGTCTTAATTTGCATTTCTCTGATCAATAGTAATTTAATCCCTCCTAACATTTCTGGGCTGTGATAAACATTTAGCATCACACATGGAACCATGTACTGTATGATAGAAAGTGTCCTGGATTTGGGATTAGAGAAACTGACTTCAAATTTCAGCTCTGCCAAATTTAACCTCAGAAATTAGGGCTTAAACTCTGGCTGTCAGTTTCTTCATTATACTTTTCAAACTGGCCTTTTTCTCAGACTTGACACATGACACTTCATCTTGACTCCTTTCTTTGCTATAAAGCTCCCTCTTGTCTGAAATGCTCTTCCTCTTCATCTCTGTCTCTTAGAATCCCTCATTTCTTTAAAAGCACAGCTCAAGGACCACCTACATAAAACTTTTCCTGATCCACTTCTTATCAACTCTACAGATGTATATCTTCCTACTCCAGAGAGACAGAGATAGAGGTAGAGACAGAAAAACAGAGAACCAGAAAATGAGTCAGAGACAGAGACAGAGACACAGAAATAGAGAAGCCAAGAAACAGAGACAAAAACAGAAACAGAGATAGAAAAACAGAGAAAGACAAAATTAGAGATACAGAGACAGAGAAACAGAGAGAGACAGAGAAACTGAATAACAGATAGTTCTCAGACCATTTGTTATTGTTAAGTGGATTAGTTGTGTCTGATTCTTTCTAACTCTATTTGGATTTTTCTTGGAAGAGATACTAGAATACTGTGCCATTTTCTTCTCCAGCTCATTTTACAGAAAGAGAGAAAGAGAAGAGAGAAAGAGAGAGAGACAGAGAGACAGAGAGAGACAGAGACAGAGACAGAGACAGAGAGAGAGAGACAGACATAGACAGAGACAAAGAGAAAGAGTGGAAAATATGTCTGTGGGAGTGAGAGTTTTTGATGTTAAGCACCTAGCATGAAATGCCTGCTCCATAACAGTCCCTTTAATGAAAGCTGGTTGATTGATTAATTGATTGATCAACATGGATTAGATCATTTCAAAGTCCTTGCCAATTTGGAACCACTGATGTGAAATCAAGTCACTGAACATCTCTGAGTCTCACTTAGCTCATCTGTGAAATGGAGCTAATGCTACTTACCCTGTTTTTCTCACAAAGATGTGGCTGGGATAAAATATATGAATATATACAGTGTCACCTATGTCAGCTAGTGACATTGAATTACCTCAAAGCCATGGGTACAAAGAAGAACAAACTATTTTTCCTACTTGTAATCTACAGACTAAAAATATCAAGCCAACTCTCAAGGCTGGAAAAATCTAGAGCTATAGAGCAACCAACCCAGAGATAAATTCTAAAATGTTCAGGGTAGTCCAGTCCTTTCAAATGATGGTCCTTAAATTTAGCACATATGGTGTGGGTGAATAAGGGGAGGATTTTAAAATCATCTCTCACAGGTATCCAGTTATCAAAGCCCCATTATAACTCTTTATCTTCTCTAACTAGGGCTGTTCCCTGCAAGTGTAAAAAAGACTTTTATCTAATTCTAGTTGAAACGTGAACATCTCATTAGTCATTTTCCCCCATGACGTTTCCTGCTCCTTCCATTAATATAGTCCTTTCACAGGCCAGAAAATGTCAGCCTGAGGCCTCACTGAAAGGTTCAAAACTTCAACCCACTGGTTCCAATATTGGACTTTTAAAATGCACATTAGCTCTTGGCCTCATTGAGCTGTTGGAAGTATTTCTTTTGTGCTTATCTAACTGTTTTCAGGTAAAACTTTATTGTGGGCCCTACCTGATCTTGGGGGTGTTTTGAAATGATCAGTCTCATTTTCATGGGTCTAAAGTCTTCCTTTGAAGGCAGTTTTCATATAAAGTCTGAACCCTTTAAGAAACAAGCATATGGCTAGCGTGGTTCGGCCCAATGATTTCCAGTTGATTTCAAGTAGTCCAAATTTATATCAGTACCATATAAGCTCATTTGAGGTACATATCATGTCCTTTTTTAAGAAATCTTTTTATCCCTAGTGTCTTAGATGGAAGTGCTTCCTATTCCCAGTCACACTAGTCACTCAGGCTAACTTCAACACAGTTTTCTTTCTTCACTTTTTCCTTTCAGCTCAATAAGCATCAATTAATATTTATTGACTGACTAACAGATAATTCTGAGATCATTTGTTTATTGTTGTTGAGTCCATTAATTATCTCTAACACTTCATGACCCCATTTGGAGTTTTCTTAAAAGAGATACTGGAGTCCTATGCCATTTCCTTTTCCAGCTTATTTTACAAATAAGGAAACTGAGGTAAACAAGGTTACGTGACTTAAAAATTGCAGAGCTATTAAGTGTCTGAGACTGGATTTGAACTCACAAAAATGAATCATCCTAACTCTAGGCCTGGCATTCTATGAACTATGGCATCACCTAGCAACTCCCTTTGAGATTATAGGACCATAGAATTAGGTTTGAAAAGCATTATAGATATGCTGTAGTCTGATCTCATTTTACATATGAAGAGTCTGAGGTAAGTAAGAGAGGAAGTAACATTAAGAGGCCTGTTCAAGGTTCTAAATAATAAAATTCAAATGTAGGCACCATAATTCTAAATCTGGTATATCTTTTTAAGTATATTATTTCTCTCAAGTCTATGGCAACAACATTTCTTTTTTTCAGTCATTCAATAAAGATCTTTTGTCAAGCAAAAGATCATCCCTACCTACAAAGGCCTTGAAATTCTATGAGGCTGAAAACAAGAAATGAAATTTCAAACAATTTATTTACAAGATAAATAGGGAATAATTAATTTAGGGAAGGCACTAAAATTAAGGTGGATTAGGAAAGATTCTTACAAAAGTTGGAATTGTATTGAATGATACCCATTAATTAAGGGATGGCTGGATAAGTTATGGTATATGAATGTAATGGAATATTATTGTTCTATAAGAAATAATAAGCAGTCTGATTTCAGAAAAGCCTTGAAAGAATTTTATGAACTGATACTGAATAAAGTGAGCAAAAGCAAGAAAACATTGTACACAGCAAAATTATGTGATGATCAACTGTGATAGACTTGGCTCTTCTCAACAATGTGGTGATTCATGACAATTTCAGTAGACTTGGGATGAAAAAAGCCTTCCACTTACAGAGAAAGAATTATGGACACTGAATGCAGATTAAAGCATAGTGTTTTCATCTTTTTGTTTGTTTTTTTCTAATTTTTGGTCTGATTATTCTTGTACAATATAACAAATATGGAAATATGTTTAAAAGGATTGCACATTTTAACCTGTGTCATATGGCTTGTTGTCTTGTGAAGGGGGGGAGATAAGTAAGAGAGGGAGAAAAATTTAGAATACAAAGACTTACAAAAATGAATGTTGAAAACTATCTTTACATGTATTTGGAAAAATAAAACATTGAGAAAAAAATTACTTGGGGTTTTAATTTGATGTTAAAGGAAGCCAGGAAACCAGAGGGACATAAGTAGAGAAAGCCTTCCAGTGAAGAACGATAGTCAAAAAAAAAAAAAAGCACAGAAATGAGAGACATAATGAAACAGCAAGGAAACCAGGGTCACAGAATTGAAAAGTACATGAAGAAGAGTAAGACATAAGACTCTGGAAAGTTTGAAAGGACCTAAGTTACAAAGGACTTTGAATGGTAAGCAGAGGATTTTTTTCTTTTGATACTGGAGGCAAAAGGAAGCCAGTGAAACATGTTGAGGAATGGGGTTGATGTGTTTGGAGTTGATGTTAGTTTAATGCTTGAATGGAGGATGAATTCAAGTGGGGAGACAGCTGAGGCAAGCAGACCTGCCAGCAGGCCATGATAAGAGTCTGGGCATGAGATGGATAAGAGCCTGAACCTGAACGGTGGAAGTTTTATAGAAAAGCAAATGAGAGATTTTGCAAAGGTAAATATGACAGGTCTTGGCAACAAATTTTTAATAGAAAGGAGAAGAATAGTAAAGAGTCAAAAATGACTCCTAGGAAGAGAAATTGAAAGACTAAGAGGTCAGTGATGGCCTCTAGAAAAATAAGGAACAAGACAGGAGAGCATATGGAGGGAAAGATGAATTTGGTTTTGTCTACTGACATCCAGTTGAAGATATATAAAAGGAAATTGGAAATGTGACTCTGGAGATTAGCAGAGTTTAGGCAAGCTAGGTACATTTAAAAACTGTTAACATATAAATGGTAATTAAATCCTTGGGAATAGATGAAATCACCAAGTGAATTAGTATAGAGGAAGAAGAGAAGGGAGCCCAGAATAGAACCCAATGCAATACCAATGGTTAAGTGGCATGATCTGAATAAAAATCCAGCAAAGGAGATAGAGAAATAATATTCAGATAAAAGAAGAACCAATAGAGGATTGTCTTGAAATCCTAGAGAGATGAGAATATCAGGAAGGAGAGAGTTGAGAGAGGTTGAGAATAATGCAGATTGAGGAGAGGGACTTCCAGGAACCAAGGTGGTAAAATAAGCAGTAAATCCCCATAACTCTCCCATGTTTACCTCCAAAAAAAACATAAAGCAGTACCCCAAAACAAAACCTGGAACAGCAGAACAAGAAAAAAAGATAGAGTGAAACAATTTTTTTAGCCCAAGAAACTTGGAAGATCAACAACAAAGGTCTGTCTCACTCAGAAAAAAATGGGAACATAGTTTCAGGACAGGAAAGGCTCCCATCAAGACAGCAGAAAATCTCACCTCAGCAAACCAGCACATCCACTGACCCCAGTGGGTAGAACAGGCAAATAGCAATACCAGAAACACCCCCCCACACACACACACACACATGCCTCAGCACAGCCAAAGGAAAGGACAGACTACAGCTAGGCAAACAACCATGTTCTTCAGGGCAAATAGATAATGGTTAGACAGTCAAGTATTTCAGTAAGGCACTAGGGAAATGCAGAAATGCTACATTGACCTCAGCCCATACCAGACACTAGCATTAGGATCCCAGCTCAGTACCAGAATAGCCGTCAGATTTATTATGAGCTCCAGCAGTGCCAACAAACTTCCTACACACACACACACACACACACACACACACACACACACACACACACACATTACCCATTCAGAACAGCAACAGATACAAGGACCCCTCATGGGCCTCAGGGCAACATCAATACAATACCAGGTAAACAGTCAGGAGCTACAGCCCCAGCACAAGAAACTTGAAACAGTGCCCCTTCTGTCCTGGTAACAAAATTAAATTTAACAAAAAAGAAAAAGATCAAAAAAGATGAGGAAAAAAGCAATAACAAAAAAAAGAATCCAACCATAAAAAGTTATTATGGTAACAAGAAAGATCAAGACACATACTAAGATGAGGAGTCAATGTCAAAACACATATGGATAACCCCTCTCCAAAAAAAGGAAGAGGAATTGGTGAGCCCAGAAAGAATTCAGGGAAGAGCTCAAAAAACGAGCTTAAAATCATGCAAAAGAGAATTCTTGGGAGATGGTAAGAAAATTCCAACCTCTCCAGATTTTCCTCACAAAATAATGTTTCAAAGTAAATGTAGAGTGGTAAAACTAAGCAAAAGAAAGGGCAGAAATGGTGGTACTCCAGGGACAACTAAAGTAGATCCAAAGAAAAATACCAGGATGAAGTTTTGTCCCATTTGAAGTGTAAACACCTTCAGGTTAGCTCTGCTGAAACAACGAGAGATGAGCTCTGGGGCTAGCTGAGTTGGAAAGCCACAGTAATTTTCATTACCTAGACAGCTTGGAGAGCTGGAAATTTGAATGGAGGAAGATTGAGGGAACCTTTGTTGACAGGACACTAGCTCAAGCTGTGTTACCTTCATGAGAAGGAACCATTACTCCAGTAAGTGTGAAAGCAGTGGGACAAGAATGCAGTCTAAGATCACTTACAAGAGATGAAGATATTGGTTTCAGTTCCAGTCTAGAAGGAAGACCTGAAGGAATACGTGAGGTCAGATGGATCATCCTCCACACCCAAGAACCAAAAATGATTACAATAATAAATAGCTAAAAAAAAAATAAGAGACAAAGAAGAAATAATCCAACCATAAAAAGTTACTATGTGAATAGAGCAAACCAGGGTTCATCTTCAGAAAAGGATACTGAAGAAAGGCTCTTCTACCTTCATCCCCAAAAAAGTAATGTCAAATGGTCATTTCTCCAAAAAGAATTCATCAAACTTTAAAAATCAAACAAAAGAGACTGAGGAAAGAACACTCAAAGAAAAAACAAATAAAAGAAAACCCAGAATCTTGAGGAAGAAAGCTACTCCTCAAAAATTATAGTTGTGCAAGGAAGTCAGTGAAGTTATAAGAGATGAAGAAATAATAAAAACAAAATAGAAAAAATGAAAATAGAAGAGAATGCAAAACATTTCATTAAAAAAACACAACTGATTTGGAGAATAGATCAATA
Organism: Myrmecobius fasciatus; assembly: GCA_023553655.1. NCBI lineage: Eukaryota > Metazoa > Chordata > Mammalia > Dasyuromorphia > Myrmecobiidae > Myrmecobius > Myrmecobius fasciatus. Next base: position 4,613 of record JAJPUD010011146.1, on the reverse strand, counting down.
AAAGAAACCAAAAGAATTATCAGACTACCTAAAAGCTATAATTGGAAAAAAAAAGAATCTTGATATAATACTGCAAGAAATAAAATTATCCTGAAGTGTTAGAACAAGAAGGAAAAGTAGAAATAGAAAATAAAATCCACTGATCAAAAGATTTTATGAGGAAAACTTATAATAATATCATAGTCAAAACCCAAAAATCCCAAGGTCAAAAATAAATTATGAACAAAGGGAGAAAAAAAAAACAATTTAAACACATCAGAGCCACAATTAGAATCATATAAAATCTAGTAGCAAAAAGAAAACTATAATTTATGTAGGTCATATTATTAATAGTTTAAACTTTTTAAAAATAATTAGTCATTATAATACTGGAATATTGCAGTAGTGTAAGAAATTATGATTTGGTAGAGATAGAAAAATATGGAAAGACTTTAATTTATACAGGAAGATTCTATACACCTTTGGAGAAACTGAAAAAAAGTCAAAGTTAAAAAGTAGAATTGACCAAATGGAAGAAAATACACAAGTTAACTGAGAAAAACAATTTCTTACAAGTTATAATTGAGCAAATGGAGGCTAGTGAGTATATGTTATCACAAATTAAACAAATTGAAAAGAATGAAAAAAATAGAAGATTATGTAAAATACCTCATGGGAAAAAATGATGCCAGAATCATTGGACTCCTTGAAAGCCAAAATGAAAAGGAGGATCTGTTCAATGTCTTTCAAGAAATTGTCCTGGACCAGTGGGCAAAATAGACATGGAAAGAATCCACCAAGCACATCAGAAAAGAAATCCCAAAATAAAAACTCCAAAGAACATCATAGCAAAATTATTGAAATACCAAGTCAAGGAAAAATACTGCAAGTGGCAGAAACAATTCAAATATTACAAACAGGAAAATACAGAATTTAGCAGCTACAATATTAAGAGGTCATGGAACATGACATTCTAAAAGGCAAGAGTTAGAACTACAGCCAAGAATCACCTTTCCAGAAAAATTATAGGGGGAAGTGGTAATTCAATGAGATAAAGAGATTTTAAATTTTTCCAGAGAAGTATAGAATTGAAAAAAAAATTGATCTTAAATATCAAGAGCAAAAAGAAGCCCAAAAAGATAAAAAGGGGAAATAAAGCATAACCATTCTTGTCACTCTCTTCTGGGTGTTCTCCATTTATGAATATACTTTCTAAAATGTGTTGTCCTCAACTGAACACAGTATTCTAAATATGACCCAGGATGGAGAAAAGCAGAACTAATATTGCTTCTTTAATACTGTAAACCATGATATTGTTAATTCAATCTAAGAGTATTTTATATTTCTTGGAATTAGGTTATATTATGGACTCATATTGAAATTTCATTCCCTTAATGCACTGCAACCCCATCATTTTCAAATCAACTGATGACTAGTCATATAACTTCTTTCTTGTACTTTTGAGTGTATATTTAAATATTTCTATTTTATTCCTACTAAATTTCATGTTATTAGTTTGGACATGGCAGTCTAGCTTATCATGATTTAATTTTTTGATTCTTACTTTCTCATCCTAGTTAGTAAACTTTCTGGTATACTGAAGAAGCATGAAATTTGCTTGTATATTTGTTTGTTTTGGAACAACCTGGAACCCAGAGTGAAAGACAAAAAGTTAGGGGGATGAGCCAAGATGCTGGAGAAGAGATGTTGTTATGTGAGCTCTTCCAGATTTCCCTCAAATTAACAGCAAATCAAGCTTCTGAAATGATTTTGGAGAGAACCCACAAATATTTTGAGTGTAACAAATTTGAATGAGAAGATAATTTAGAAGAACTAGGTCTGTTTCAATCAGGCATGGAGGGCGGCAGACCAAGCAAAGGTAGTAGGAAGAACCAGGGCAATGTGGGCTCCATGAGCCAGAAAATCAACTAAAAGGAATCTACAGCAGTGTTGTCTACTCTGTCCTGGTTGCAAGTCAGTAGATCATCAGATTAACAGATTAGCTGTAAGACATCCAACACAAATGAAAAAGGCAAGTAGTGAGCTCCTAAACCCCAGAATATCTCAAGGCCTGGCAGCACAGGAAGTTAGTCAGCACTGACCCAGCATAGCCACTGTTGCCATGGACAATCTCTCCTTTGCCTCAATTTAAACAGACGTCAATTTAAAAAAAATGAGCAAAAAAGCAAAAACAACCCTGACCGTAGTTAGTAATTGTGGAGAAAAAGAAGAATAGATTTCAAACATTGAGGATACTGAAAGCAGATCATCTCCAGATGAAGCCCCTAAGGGTGATAGGAATTGATCTACATCTCACAAGGCTCTCTTGGATGAATTCAAAAAGGTCCTTAAAACAGAGAAGAAGGAAAATGGGAAAGGAAATGAGAATTTTGCAAGAGGGTTTGGAAAAGGAAACATAAATTATCTGATGAAAACTCCTTACAAAATTGATTTAGTGAAATGGAAAAAGCATATAAATCCTCACAAAATAGATCTGACAAAATGGAAAAAGAAACCAACTCCCTGAAAAAATAGAATTTGTGAAATGACAAAAAAAATCCATTGAACAAAACAACTCATTTAAAACTTCATTTGGTCAAGTACAAAAGGAGCTAAAAAGGCAACTGAAGAAAATAATTCACTAAAAATTAAAATTGAATAAATAGAAATAAATGACTCAATGGGAAATCAAGAATCAATCAAATAAAACCAACAAAATGAAAAAAAATGGAAGAAAATGTAAAATACCTCATTGAAAAAACATCTGAAATGGAAAATAGATCTAGCAGAGACAATCTAATGATTACTGGACTTCCTGAAAACCACGATGAAAAAAAAGAGCCTCAGCATCATTTTCTAAAAATCATCAAGGAAAACTGTCTGTATGTCCTAGAACTAGAGAGCAAAATAGCTATTGAAAGAATTCACCAATCACCTCCTGAAAGAGACCCCAAAATGAAAACGCCAAGGAATATGGCAGCTAAATTTCAGAATTATTTGATCAAAGTAAACATATTACAAGCAATTAAAAAGAAATAATTCAAATAAGAAGGAGCCACAATCAGCATTGCACAAGACCAGTAACTTGTTCCTTAAAGAATCAAAGGGCCTAGAATTTGTTATCCTGAAAGGCAAAGGAATTTGGACTGCAGCCAAGAATCAACTATCCAGGTAAACTGAGCATTGTCTTTCAGGAAAGAAGATGGACATTCAATGACACAGCTGAATTTCATTTATTTCTGAAGAAAAGACAAGAGCTGAAGAGAAGCCTAAAAACATAAAAAGGAAAGAAATCTTAAGAACTATATCTCTATTATGAGTATACATGGAGTGCAGGTATAAATTAATTTTACTGTGATAATATAAAAAAGAAACTAGAGGTGGAAGGGGGATTGTACTGGATAAAAGAGGAAAATATGGAGGCAAAATGAGGGAAATTACGTCTTATGAAGAGGCAAAGAAGACCTATTATAATTGAGAGAAAGAAGAGAGGGGGATGGACATTGTATGAATTTTATTTTCTTAAGATTTGGTTCAAAGAGAGAATATCAGACATATTTATTTTCACAGAGAAACTTCTCTCACCTTATAGGGAAGTGGGAAGGGAAAGGGCAAAGGAAAGGAGGAGGCTAATAGAAGGGAAAACAGAAGTAGTAGGGGAAAGGTATAACAAAGAAGAAGAGGCTGTAAAGGGGGAAGGCTATTTGAGGAAGGTGATGGTCAGAAGAAAATACTGAGGAGGAGGGAAAAGGAGAAAGGAAAAAGAAAAGCATAACTTGAGGTAAATAAGATGGCAGGAAATATAGAATTAGTCATTTTAAATGTGAATGTGAATGGGACAAACTCTCCCATAAAATAGAAGTGGAGAACAGATTAGATTAAAAGCCAGAATCCTACAACATGTTTACAAGAAACTCATTTAAAGCAGATACATTTAGAGAAAAGGTAAAAGGCTGGAGCAGAGTCTATTATGTTTCAGTTAAGGTTAAAAAAAAAATAAAAAACAGGTGTAGTAATCTTGATTTCACATCAAGCCAAATCAAAAGTAGATCTAATTAAAAGAGATAAGGAAGGAAATTGCACCCTACTTAAAGGTGGTATAGATAATGCAGTGATATCAATACTAAACATGCATGTACCAAGTGATATAGCATCCAGATTCCTAGAGGAGATGATAAGAGAGCTGCAGGAAGAAATAGACAGCAAAACTATTAATGAGGGATCTCAACTTTGCTTTCTCAGAACTAGATAAATCAAACCACAAAATAAATAAGAAAGTAGTTAAAGAGGTAAATTGAATTTTTTAAAAAGTTAGGTATGATAGATATTTTGAGAAAATTGAATGAAGATATAAAAGAATATACTTTTTTTCTTGGTGGGTCATGGAACCCATATGAAAATTGACCATAAAAATCTTAAAAATCAAAAGCAGAAAGGCAGAAATAATAAATACATTTTTTTCAGATCACAATGCAATAAAATTTACATGCAATAGTAGGCCAAGGAAATATAGATGAAAAATTAATTAGAAACTATGTAATCTAATCCTAAAGAAAGAATGGGGGAAACAACAAATCATGAACACAATCAATAATTTCATCCAAGAGAATGATAACAATGAGACAACATACCAA